>LR812535.1:21158567-21348567 GCA_903798195.1 Danio kyathit | reverse complement strand
CCCTCTAGTCTACTTTCATGACCAACTCGTTCTGGGACTTGATGTTCAACTTAAAGCTTGGTGACAGGTCGTCAGGTTCATCTTCTTTACTTACAGCCCAGGCTTATGCTTATGTTTGGGTGTTCAGGCTGTAGGTCTGCTTCTATAGTTCCACATCGTTCTAACTTTCCAGGAGCGAGCCAACAAAGTGTCACAATTATGCTTTTCAGCTCAGTTTAATTCATGTGGTACGATGGATTGTTGTTTTTGGAAATGAAGTCCTCTAAGAACTTCAGGCAACAGGACATTACAAAAATATGCAGAGCCATAAAGTCTATAATATGCTATGCAGTTTATGTTTACAGGGACATAAATATGTATATTGGCAAAAGTTGCCAGGAGATCCTTGCCAGAGCAGAATAATCATTCATTTTTGGAAGATTATTTTACGACACCGCTTTACATTTATTCTGCAAATCAATTATTTCCCGCTTAAAGTCGGCATGAAATCAAAATGCGCTCTTCTTTTTTGGATATGTATATACTGTAGTAATGCTTGTTATAAACAATGTATCATTATTTTGTAAAAATATATTTTTCTTCATAATCTTCAATCAAATACCATAACCTTCCATCCCCCCTCGGAACAACTTGCCTTCACTTCTGGTCACATGGAATACCTTTAGGGCGGGGCTTTAAGTTTGCGTGGGGCTATTAGGGTGTGTCTCATTTCTGCCCTGGTTTTGTTCATTCGTCAATCTTCATTCATTTTGTTAGCAGCCACCATCTTCCAATGATCCAATCATGCACTACCCTACTTTTTTTAATTTCAGGACCATTTCAATTGAATGTGATATGTGTATCGATGTCACGATATGGAAAAAAAGAAGAAATCTTAACTTCTATTTCATGCCAATTTTAAGCAGAGCATTTGCATTTCAGTGTTCAATATCTATCTATTTCATTTTTTTTTTTCACATAAACAACAAGTTTCTTTTCTTCGAATATCTTTCCCTTTATGACATCCTCTAGCATTTGACAATGGAGACAGCCCAGTTTCAAAAATAATATATTTACAAAAACAAAACTCATACATGCACAGCACAGCTCACATTCACAAAATCTAATTCACAAAATTCAAAACACAATTCATGAATGCACAAATCCAATTCATTCATTTTCTTTTCAGCTTCTTTTCAGTCCCTTTATTAATTTATTAATGTCTTTGGACTGTGGGGGAAACCGAGCACCCGGAGGAAACCCACGCGAACGCAGGGAGAACATGCAAACTCCACACAGAAACGCCAACTGACGTTCTTGCTGTGAGGCGACAGCACTACCTACTGCGCCACTGCAATTTATAAATTGTGTTTTGAATTTATGAATAGGATTTGCATATTTACAAATTGTGTTTTTAATTTAAAAACTGGATTTGTGTATTTACCTATTGTGTTTTGAATTTATGAATAGGATTTGCATATTTATGAATTGTGTTTTGAATTTATGAATAGGATTTGCATATTTATGAATTGTGTTTTTGAATTTATGAATAGGATTTGCATATTTATGAATTGTGTTTTGAATTTATGAATATGATTTGCATATGTATGAATTGTGTTTCTAATTTATGAATAGGATTTGCATATTTATGAATTGTGTTTCTAATTTATGAATAGGATTTGTATATTTATGAATTGTGTTTCTAATTTATGAATAGGATTTGCATATTTATGAATTGTGTTTTGAATTTATAAATAGAATTTGCATATTTATGCATTGTGTTTCTCATTTATGAATAGGATTTGCATATTTACGAATTGTGTTTCTAATTTATGAATGGGATTTGCATATTTATGATTTGTGTTTTGAATTTATGAATAGGATTTGCATATTTATGAATTGTGTTTTAAATTTAAGAGTCGGATTTGCATATTTATGATTTGTGTTTTGAATTTATGAATAGGATTTGCATATTTATGAATTGTGTTTTGAATTTATGAATAGGATTTGCATATTTATGAATTGTGTTTCTAATTTACGGATGGGATTTGCATAATTACGAATTGTGTTTCTATTTTATGAATGGGATTTGCATATTTATGAATTGTGTTTTGAATTTATTAAAATGGTTTGCATATTTATGAATTGTGTTTCTAATTTATGAATAGGATTTGCATATTTATGAATTGTGTTTCTAATTTATGAATAGGATTTGCATATTTATGAATTGTGTTTCTAATTTATGAATAGGATTTGCATATTTATGAATTGTGTTTTAATTTATGAATAGGATTTGCATATTTATGAATTGTGTTTCTAATTTATGAATAGGATTTGCATATTTATGAATTGTGTTTTGAATTTATGAATGGGATTTGCATATTTATGAATTGTGTTTTTTAATTTACAAACTGGATTTGTGTATTTACAAATTGTGTTTTGAATTAAGAATTGGATTTGTGTATTTATTAATTGTGTGTTGAATCTATGAATTATCTTTTCAATTTACAAATTGGATTTGTGTATTTACAAATTGTGTTCTGAATTTACGAATTAGGGCAGCACGGTAGTGAAGTGGGTAGCACAATCGCCTCACAGCAAGAAGGTCGTTGGTTCAAGCCTCGGCTGGGTGAATTGGCATATCTGTGTGGAGTTTGCATGTTCTCCCCGTGTTTGCGCGGGTTTCCTCTGGGTGCTCCGGGTTCCCCCACAAGTCCAAAGACATGTGGTACAGGTGAATTGGGTAAGCTAAATTGTCCCTAATGTATGTGTGTACATGAGTGTGTATGGATGTTTCCCAGTGATGGGTTGCAGCTGGAAGGGCATCCGCTGCGTAAAACATGTGCTGGATAAGTTGGCGGTTCATTCCGCTGTGGCGACCCCAGATTAATAAAGGGACTAAGCCGAAAAGAAAATGAATAAATAAATGAATGAATTTACAAATTTGATTTGCGTATTTACGAATTGTGTTTTGAACTTACGAATTGTACTTGTCTATTTACAAATTGCGTTTTAAACTTATGAATAGGATTTGCATATTTATAAATTGTGTTTTGAATTTATGAAAAGGATTTGTGTATTTACGAATTTAATTTTGTAAATGTGAATTTTGTATGCATTTCATTTTGTAAATGTATTATTTATGAGACTAATCTAATTTCGACAGAATATTCTCAAAGCTGAACTCATAACCTTTCACGTCCAACAGCTTGTCGGCTGATATGTCAAGTACAGTATGCTGCAAAACAAAATGTTTGCAAACCGCATGAATTATATTACATTTCATCTGATAACATCAGTGCCAGACAGAACTTCCAAATGAGTTTATAATTGCACGATAAGGCTCATTTAGCATTAGATGAATGATACGTAATATTAAACCTGACCATTACTTCACTGAAGGTGTGGCTGCATACTTTATGACTGCCAAAACCACAACAACTCTCGCAAACAGACCTCGGTTTATCAGACCCTCCATAAAACAAAATCCCAGGAATGTGAGGATTAAAAAAAACAACTAGTTTAACATCCTGATTTAATACCAGCATAATGCTGTAAATGTTATATAAACTATTAAAAGACTCTTTTACGTGGTGGCAGCAGTAAAACTCACACATGCAGTGATCTCAGCGGTGCGCTATAGCTGGCTAAGTCCTCATCCGTTTTAGTCATTCAGTGAGTCAAGGTGGATTGTATGTTTGTGTTATTGTTGTAGCTTGGAATTGTAAACTACCTCATCTGATTCATATGTTCCCCACAAATATTTACTCCCATCTGTGCACTGTGTACAAGCAGGAATTAAGCCAACAGACAATGAGCCTTAGAATGCAAACTTGGCTTGCAAAGTCTTTATCCACAACAATGTATAACAGGATTTGAGCCAAAAATTCAATTACTACCTCTGCATCGAGTGTAAATGGGGAGATGGTGACCCGTTCTAAACGCAGCACTTCAACCTGCATTTCTTGGACTTATAAGAGGTTTAAGCTGTCTCATAGAGTGCATCCAGAATGTGTGCTATTTGGCTCACGGTGCTGTAAATGTAAGGATAGTTTACTGTGGAAACTTCCCAATCATTTTATTTCTTGCCTCTCAAGTGATCAGTTCAGTCTAATCACACATTTACTTTAAAACGTCTGAGAATGCTATAAAAATGCTTTAATTTATTAGGTTTTTTGCAGTAAATATGTGTTTTTATTTATTAGAAATGAATTTATCCTCATCACTTTAAATAAAAATGTTGTTTTAACGATCAAATATTTTAAAATGTCTAATTATTTAGTGTATCACATTGAAAATAGAATGAACCGCAAACTGATCCAGCACATGTTTTACGCAGTGGATGCCCTTCCAGCTGCAACCCATCTCTGGGAAACATCTATACACACTTATACACTACAGACAATTTAGCCTACCCAATTCACCTATACCACATGTCTTTGGCCTGTGAGGGAAACCGGAGCACCCGGAGGAAAACCATGCAAATGCAGGGAGAACATGCAAACTCCACACAGGAACGCCAACTGACCCAGCCGAGGCTCAAACCAGCGACCTTCTTGCTGTGAGACGACAGCACTACCTACTGCACCACCGCGTCGTCCTTTTTGAACCACAGGTATTAATCATAAATGTATTTGCAATTGTTGTCATTTTTCGCATATGTCCACTTAATTAGATACACCTGTTCAACTGCTCGTTAGTGCAAAAATCTATTCAGCTAATCACACGGCAGCAACATGGTCAATCAGCTACAGTTCAAACTAAGCATCAGAATGGGAAAGAAAGTAATTTAAGGCCAGGGATACACTTTGCGATTTCCATAAGTCTTTTGGCAAAGTACACTGTAAAAAAATCTGTTATTTTACGTAACATAAAATAATGGCCGTTAAATTACAGACATTTATCGTAAAAAAAAAAAAAAAAACATAAAGTAAATTACAGAAATTTACTGGAAATTTACATTTTTACAGTCAATGTCTGTAATTTAAAGGCCATTATTTTAAGTATTTTTTTTTTCTGCACCCCAGCTGCAGGAGAAAAGCATAAAATAATGGATTTTTTATAGTGTATCACACCAACTCACCCTCTATGGGAAGATCACATGCAATATAAAGCCAAAGCCAACAATTCATATGCACACACTATTGGCTGTTCAGTAACAACACTACGACTATGAAACTCACACTACGGTTATGAAATCAATAGGTGCGTCCCAAATCACATACTTATGCACTATTATATGCCATTTTGTAGTATAAATAGTGTAAGTAGTGCATTTACTGTAATTACTCTAAAAATAATAAGTGCACTTTAAATACCCGGATGATGCACTTATTCAACCATTAAAAAGAAGTGTAGAATGATGGACTCTTCACGCTCTCAATGGTCGCAGCTTTACTCACATAGAGGAAGCTTTCGGGCACTGATGTTGAATTTATTCATTTTGGATTGTGAAAGCAAAATATTCCTACGAGAGCAATCATACCACCTCCTGATGGCGAATGTGTTTATGGTGAATATGTATTATTTGGTAGTTTGTTCATTTATTTCACTAATTTGGCAACCATCAAACGTCATCAGAGAAACGGTTTAAGTTTCTGCTTTTTTAGTTTCTGCCTAAAAAAACATTAGTGTTTCATTTGGGACGACACTACATATATATAATATGCTGTTAAGTGTGTAAGTGTATAAGTACATAGTGCGTAGTGTGCCATTTGAGACAGCTAATATGTCACATCCTCTTCTTTTTCTTCTTCTCTGATTAATGGTAGCTGGCAAGCCAGCATAGGGTGTTTTTTTACCATAGGAGTGTGAAGCTCGGGTGTAAAGGAAGAAATTACAAACACTACAATCTTTTTGTCTAATCAGACAAAACTCAGAAATAATCTGAATCTCACAAATATATGAACAAAATATCATATTCTGTTCACTTTTATTTGTTTCTGTGCATTCTGGAATATATTCTTTAATGTTGCACCCCTCTGAACCTGGAAATGTGTGTGATTGTGTATGTCTTTGTGTGTTTCAGTTTTTGCACGGGTGCAGTCAGTGAGGTTACAAACATGAGTTCAACTCAATCAGTTCATAGCTATGATTCAACTGTGCAATTCCCTCATGAGGGCCAACCAAAAATTGTCAGAAAAAAACATCCGATTGCTGTTTTGGAGTAGTCAATTGCCTTTCTGTTTCCCCGTATAAAGCACAAGAAACAATAAACCATAAAAAGCTGGAATTTGCCCTGATTCAAAGAAGAGTTGCATGAATAAGAATTCCACTCAAAATTGGACCAAAATTGCAGTAAATAGCTTACCTAAAAAAATAAAATAAAAGATGATTGTTGCTGGTCTGAACATTTTAGAAAATGCTGATCTGCTGAACTACAAGAATCTTTAGAGTTTATCGAGAATGTTGTTAAAAAAAAGAAAATATCCAGTGAGATTGAATTCCTTGGGAGAAAATACCTTGTTGATCTCAGAGGTCAGAGGAGAATGACCAGTCTGGTTCAACCTGATAGAAAGACCACTTGTTTCAAGCCAGGTCTGCGGAAGAGCATCTCTGAATTCACAACACATAGGCTCACCAAAAAAAAAAAAGGTTGCTTGGCTACATCATGTCCTAAAGCTCAAGGTGATGATACATAGAGCAACTTTTAGAGAAATATTTCTTGCTTACTTTGCTATTGAAAATGGGCAACAATACTGTATTTGGATCCATTAGATGGGTCGTACTGTTTGCATTTAAAAACAAAAACGTGAATCAGAACTAAATGGCTTGGAGGTGTCAGAATAATTCAGACAAAAAAAATCAAACAAGATTGTGGCTATAGTGGAGTGAGGAAAAGGAGCATGAACTCATAGCTTAATAGGTTGCCATCTGTCAACACAAAACAGGGTTTTTGTGTAATTTAATGCTTACAATGCCAACAATTGACTAATTTCCAGATGTAATAAGCAACAGCATTCTTTTAAACTTTTGTGTTGGTCTAAAGTTTCTCTGTGTGTGTTTTTTTGTGCTTCCTTGGCGTATGGTCATTCTATTATTACTATTCATTCATTCATTCATTTTCTTTTTAGCTTAGTCCCTTTATTAATCAGGGGTCACCACAGTGGAATGTACCGCCAACCTATCCAGCACATGTTTTACGCAGCGGATGCCCTTCCAGCCACAACCCAGCACTAGGAAACACCAATGCACTCTCGCATTCACACACATACACTATGGCCAATTTAGCTTATTCAATTCACCTCCGCTAACCAGCCTCTTTGTTTCTTTGTTTAATTGAGGAGCTCCAAAAAAGCCAATTAAAGTTAAATGTTGTATCAGACTTTTAAAATGTAAATACTGCCATTTGACAGATAGAGGACAATGTACAAGACATCGGCAAGCAATTCAAAGCAAAGACAGGAGCAGCTTGATTAGTGTATTCAGCATTGATCTCCATTCTGTTATAAATGGGATTGTTTATGTTTTTACTATAAGTTCATTAGAAAACGTTAGAAAATGATACTACACCATTAATTAATATGTTTTAAAGCAACATTTTCTAGTTATTTTTAAATATTAGCAAGTAAATTAGGAAATTACCTATGGTAAATTTAATGTAATACAATTTGGTATATTCAACTTCGACCCACAGCCCTCAATCAAGGGTTTTTGGCCCTTTATAAGAAAAGATTTGGGCACCCCTACTCTAAAAGTTACCAACTGGTCTCTCAAACTGGTATCTTGAACATGACGATGAGTTCACTATACTCAAATGACCTCCACAGAGCAACCGCTGATACATATGAACTAAAATCAAGGATCACCAAGGAATGTTTGCAACATCTCGTTAAATCTATTCCATGAATAATCATGGCACTTCTGAAGGCAAAACGGGGTCAAAGCAGGTACGAGCATAATGTGCTTTATAAGTCTATTATATATATATATTTCATGTTTGGGGTTGAACTCGCATTCACCCTTCTCATCCTGATTCACA
This sequence comes from Danio kyathit, assembly GCA_903798195.1. Classification (NCBI taxonomy): domain Eukaryota; kingdom Metazoa; phylum Chordata; class Actinopteri; order Cypriniformes; family Danionidae; genus Danio; species Danio kyathit. The sequence goes on along the minus strand of LR812535.1, from coordinate 21,340,607 downwards.
GAACAGGATTAGCAGTCTCTCTCTCACACTACAAAATCTGTAAACGAGCACATGCTTATATAACAGTGGGGCTTGCAGACTGGGCTTATGTTTTGACTGAAAATGTAATGCAGAACTGTCAAGTGGGTCAGCAGCGAGTTTCGCTGACAGGAATCAGATGCATGTGCAGGGATTACATCTAAAGGCTTATGAGCTCTGCATGCCTGCCCAGCTGTGACAGAAACCGCATCAGTTCAAACCGCCGCTTCATCAAATCACCATAAGTGTGCGGGTTTGAAAAATCACAGCACGGATGATAATCATTTGTTGATTTAAGATGAAGCAAATTTCAATTAATTGAGAACAAACTGAGAAAACGAGCATCACGGAGAAAAATAAATATCTACCAAGTTCATTTGAAATTGGCTGGAGGTCTTGGAAGCATTGTTCTAAGTTTCTCAGGCAGATTTATTTAGCTTAATAAAACCAAAAACACCAGGCATCAATAAGCTCATTTTTAAACAATGCTTTGCAGACAATGTGGAATTTAAAATCCAAAAGCACACATTCTAAAAATCACCACCTTTCAATTACGACCCCAAACCTCAAAAACATTAGTGCTATAATCAGCTTTGGTGATAATCAGCTCAATATTAAAACTGCGCCAAAATGTCCAAAGCCCCCAGACGTACTGTTAGTCATTTGTTTACTAAGTTTGAGAAAGGAAAAATGTGTTGGTCAAGCAAATAGGCGCCGCATTCATTCTTTTTCTTAAGTGCTGTGGTTGTGGACTGTGGACAGTCAAGGACTTTGGCTCAGTTTCGTTTGCTCCAATCGCGCAAACGAAAGACCTCCAGCAAATTTCCTCGAAATGCTGGCGTGGAGTTTCTCTACGCTCATGTGTGTTTTGTTTTGTTTGTCTTAACCGGGCCAATTATGTTATTTGCTACACTGTCTGTGTAAACTCTGAGGTCTAAACATGAGTTTAGCAGGATCCCCAGTTTGCGGTCAAGCACTCGCTTTTCTGTACGTTCGGAAAGAAATTCAATTATAATTAGGAGATTTCTGCAGTGTTTTTGATCTTTCCCCCTCAAAGAGAATGACTTTGAAACATGCTTAGAAAAGAAAAATGCTCTTAAACTGGGATAAAGAATTAAGCTCCGATTCCAGTCGTGCAAAAGTTATAACACACCCGGGAGTTCTGGCAAACCTGAGTCATGGTGTGTTAACGCTAGATTGTTTCCTCATGGCTCACACTATTACCAAGGGAGAATTCAAAGGAAGGATGTTTTGGGATCTTCTTGGAATCGGTCGATAACTCAGAAAATAGTTTTGCAATTGTTAAAATGACCTGTCGTGGTGATTGGACTCCTGTTCGGAGCTCTCGACTTTACTCCGTGAAGCTTTGTAACTAGCACCTGTCCTCGTGATTGTCGGCAATGAACTCAATATTCATTATGGTAAAAGGTCAGTGATGTACAGGAAACCGAATCAAACCAGCTTTCTGTTTTTCCTATAATGATTTTATCTATTATTTTACGTAGCCCTTGCACATTAGCTGTATTAGTACTCAAGCTAATTGTATCATTATTCAAAAGCCAAAAACAACAGGATGGAGGATCATTGGATTAAAACTGGAAATCTCCATAATCTCCGTACGTCTGACCTAAGTTAATCAGCAAAATGGACCTTTTTTTTTTGCAAACAACTTCAAAGTGATTATTATATTCATTTCACTCCTGTTTGTGTTCGTATGTGCTCCTTTACCTTCAATGAACTTGGATTGTTTCACCTGAAAATATAAATTATGTTTATATAAAATATAAATTATGTTGTTTTCACATTATCTTGTCATTCTAAACTTGTCATTCTAAAAAAAAGTCACAAAATCTCAATATTGGGATTTTTTGTCATGCTATAGAGCTTAACAGCTGGGTTTTAGAAGCAAAAACTCTATTCATTTTCTCCATGGGTTATTAATTAATTGTATATGCTTTTCTTGAAACTGTCTTTATATTAATTTAATGCATTCTTAAATAGCCGTGTTTATTAGTCTACATTATTCATGAAGATATGAAGAAAATTATATATTTAGTATTAATACTATATATAAAGAAAATCAGAATAAGAAAAGTGTCTGTGGGTATCTACAAATGAGTTTTGGAATAAACTTGAATATATGGTTTATGTAGATACAATCAACAACTTTAAATGAAATTTTATTTATTTTAATGTGCCATTCACAATGCTTGAAGGCCTTTTACTAAAATACATATGAGGAAAATGAATGGGAATAAGTGGAAGGAAGCTGTTACAAAAAGACTATAGACTGATTTTTTTTATTTGATTGTGATTAAAAAAAAGATTTTAAACATTTATTTTCATTTTCTAAGATGTGGTACATGCACTAACTGTTTAAATGCTATTATTTTTCCTTAAAGAAAGACACAAAAAACTTAATTATGATGAAATATTATGATGTAATGTAAAAATGTAAGAAGTTTTACCTACTCTAAATGAATACAGGCAATTTTAATAATAGCACATTTCTTTAAAACAATAGCTATTTTATTGTATTATAAAAAAATAAAAAGAACTATGTTGTAAGTTGCTATAATAGTAAATAATAATACATATAGTCGCCGTTCTTGGTGCTGAAAAAGTCTGAAAAATCTCTAAATAATGTTAGTATATGTATAACGTATAATGTATAAATAATGTAAGGGGTACAGTGATTTTTTGTTGTAAATTTGGTTGATAAAATTGTACTTAAAAATTTAAATATCTCAATAATTTGTATTAGTTATTAATATGAAGTTGGTAATAAGTTTTAATTGATTTTTGTATATTCAAATCTTTAGACTATTTAAATGTTTTTGGTGAACAATCATTTAGGCCCAATCCCAATTCTACCCCTTAGCCTTTCCCCCTACTGGTGTCCCAATTCTATTTAGCTTCAAGGTGTAGAGCTAAGGGGAAGGGCTAGATAGCCTTTCAGAACCAAGGGGTAAGAAAATTCCCAGAATACACCATCTACAACGACAGCATGGCTGCACACTGAAGTCAGGAGATGCACAAATTATTATTTTTTGTCACTATTCCGAATTTTTACGACAAACAAGCATATGCTTTAATACATTGATAACAGCGTTTGTGTTTTACCGTAATGCTTTAAAAAAAAAAGCTAAAATAAAAATCGCTAAATTTAGCTCATAATATTCATAATTAAATTTAGCTCATAATAACTCCTGTATAGCAGTCCCACAACATTCTGTCAAATCGATGACACTCGAATCCCCTGTCAGTAAAGTCTAGTGGCTGGGAATGAGCTTTTTACAGTGGCTGCTATAACGTTAATGTTGTTTTATGTCTGTTTACATAGATGAATATGGCCACTGTGTAAATGCACAGTACAGTTACGAGCTTATTGCCACATTATTTTGTTATGATAACATGATATATGCCTTCAGTGATTTCCTGAAGATAAGTACCAAAAAATAACTCAACTGGAATAACTACAGCTGTCGCGTTCGTTGATCTCATATAAAGCAAGAAATCATGATGACATAGGATGACGTTCGCAGATGTTGAGGTTGTGTCCCATGTCTTAGGGGTAAATTTTGAAGCCTTTCCCCTTCACACACTGTTTCAAGGGCCAAGGGGAAGGGGTAAAGGTAGGGGTACAAAAATAAAATTGGAATTGGGCCTTAAAATGGACACCTTATTTGAACACTGAAATCTTCTCCTTAATCCAATGAGATTCAAAAAGAATGAAAAAAGATGATGAATAGAAAACAGTTGATAAAATGACATTAAGGGTCCTATTATACACCCTGCGCCATTTATTGCTATTTTCAGACCAGCACAACTCTAATTTTAACGTTTTGCACCATGCTGTTTAAATAGCAAATCCATTTGAGCCAATTTGTGGACTCATGAGTGTTACAGTCTAAAAAGGTGTGCTAAGGTGCATTGTTGGTGCGTTGCTATTTTGAGGAACTGAAATAGACCACTGACCATCTAAAAGCAGGTCTAAAGTCCAGCGCAGATCACGCTAGTTGTGCGCCTATGCGGGTCAAAGCTTACACATTGCTTAATACACATAGGATGTACAGCAATACACAAATATTTTTACATGTGAAAAAAATAAAGCATTGAAATTTTACAGAAATTATTATTTTCCGCATAAATATAACAACCACTACCTCCATGCCTTCATCTCAGTCGGCTTTTTTCAGTTTATTCATGACAATTTGCATTTGTATAATGTTATTATTATTAGCAGTATTATTTATTTTATGCATATTTATATTCGTTTAAAGTTTAGATTTGTCCACCTGTTGGGTTTTGGACCACATGGGGCATAAGAACTGGACGTGTTGGGATAGCCTATAACTCAGTTTTTTGAGCACACTTCGTTATTATTGTTCATTTATTCGTTTGCTGGAAATTAGAACTGCATTTAGAAATAGTTTTGAAACAAATCTTTGCGCTTAACAAACGAATTTTAAATATGTAGGCTAATGGATGTCTTCAGTGGAGTGACTTTCCACCGTTTCCTTATCCATGAAAGTAAAGGAGTAAAGTAAAGAGAAAGTAAAGAGGCCGAATGGAGGAGACTCGTTCTTTATCCTCACGCTGCAGATGGTTTGTTTAACTGTTTTCTCGCTAGTGAAGCCTTAAGTTTTTCCACTTACAAAGTCCAACATGTAAATAGCAAAGGGCGACGCAACTGACTCTTAAAGGGAATGGGAGATGAGAGTCTATTTAATGCGCGTTATGCTCAAAACACAGCCATAACTCATTAAGAGAACAAGCACAACCCTGTTAGACCATGCGCCAGTGTACAGACAATATTTTTACATCCTTAAAATAGCTAAAGTGGAAATGTTCAAACCGCACAATTTTAAGCAGATAAAAAAAGAAAGAAAGGAAGAAATCAACAATGCAGATGTGTAGTGTTTCTTTGCAAACTGATTTTGACAGATCAGTGTGAACAGGAATCATTTTGACACAAACATTTTAGTACATTTCTCTTTTTAGTACATTGTTGTCATGTAAATCTTCCCTTAGACTAACTGTATGAGAGCATGAGACTGACTGAGATATAAACAAAGCAGAGTAAAGCGATTGTGTTTTTTTTCCTAATGCAGTTTTTATGAAATGAGAGAAGATCTGTTACTAATGATACTGAATCCTTTATTAATGATGTTTAAGAGCTGCTTGATATCCCGCTTCTCATTAACGCACCTGGAGAAATGCAGCATGGGACAAAGAAGATTACAATCACCACTTCCCTCTGTCTGTTTTCTTTTTTTCCCCCTGATTAAAATCCAAGTCACTATCTTGTGGAAGTGATTAATTGCTTTGGCAAGTTTGGCAGGTGCAGAAATGCTGCTGCAGATGTTTTGCTGGTAAGCACATCAAAATGATTCAGAAACTGCGTATATAGAAACCTGGGAAAAACACTGAAAGTGAGTAATTTAGTCTTCCTTGAGACTGTAATTTGAATTTAATCAATGTGTAGACTCTGCCAATTTGTCTTCAGAAACCTAAATGCCAAGTTAAAGGATCCATTTAGTCCATATCATTCATGCATGTGCACATTGAAATATGTTATCAAAGATGCTAATCATCATTGATGCTTGTCTGTCTTATAATCAGCCCTAAATATATGCATATTCAAATTAAACGAAAGGGGTTGAACAATTAAGCATTACCTAATCAAAGCTACAGATTCAGAAGATGTGGAATATAGTGTACAGCTCATTTGGACTATTGTCGTGTAACATTTCTAATTCATTTTGGAAGGCCAATGGCTCTTTCACATAAAAGCAGCATAAACATTCTGCCAAGCATCTCTTTTTGTGATTGTAAAGGAAAAGAAATGAATGCACTATTTATTATGATGATTAAGTGGAAAGGAATAATGAATATTTTAAAATTATTTTAAAGACGTTTTGGTCCTTTTACAATAAGGTTTTATCAGTTAACATGAACCACGGATGAACAATAAAATACAGCATTTATTAAATATAATTTATCATTTACTAATAGATTATAAAAATCCAAATTCAAGATGGTTAACATTAGTGAATGCACGGTAAAGTCTAGATCGGATACGCGGCCGACCGGAAGTGCAATATGCACATTAATATAGCAGCATTTTTTTATGACACTGTATAACAATAATTAATATTTTTACGTTACTGTGACGGTTGGGTTTAGTGTTGGAGTGGGGGTAGGTGTTAAAAAATACAATTTATTGGGTAATTTAATAGATAGCATAAAAAAACTCGGTACAACTACTGTTTTTACATTATTGTAACGATTGGGTTTAGGGTTAGGGTGGGGGTAGACATTAATAAAATACAATAAATCGGAAATTTAATAAATAATATAAATTATTCTCGTTAACTTCCAGCCACAACCATATCCGATCTAGCAACAACCTGAATGCACTGAGAGTTAGCATTAACTAACAACTTTATTCAATATAGGCTCATTCCGAAAACGTAGCCCTATATACATTTCTGGAGATCGCGAATTATGTAGCCAGAGATACGGATGGCTGCATTTTGTCTTTAAACAAACACTACCGGTATGACGCTGTTTCTTTTTACGCTACCAGCTGACCTCTTACCACCATATAAACAGCTTTCCTGCTTTGACCAGTTAGTAACCGTTTGTTCAGTTAGATCAATTGGTGCTTTTGAAAAAACTATTGGTTGGGTTTAGGGAAGAAGGAGTGGGTGTCAGTCAATCAGTCAGTCAGTCAGTCAGTCAGTAAGTTGGTCAGCCAGTCGACAGAGGCCTCTGGCGGACACACGAGAACAGAAGGCTTGAATGAAATTTGTGAGAGAAATTTGACAGCGACCTCTGGTGGATTCTTGAAAAAAAAAACGTAGCTCCTGGGATGTATCTGACGTTCTCCAGATATGTATATAGGGGTACGTTTTCAGAATAGACTTTATTTCCATTATCTTGGTTAACAAAGGTTAACAAAAAATGCTGCAATAAAATACAGCATAATAAAATACATTGTTTGTTCGCGTATGTAAATACATTAGCTAACATTAACATATACAATCTTATTGTACAGTGTTCCTGAAGTTTCTAAGGGTTGACAAGGCTGCATGTTTAGATTAAATTTTAATAGGAGTAATATTGTGAAACATACTTTATAACTAGCTGTTGCTGGTTGTTCAAACTACTTATTTAAAATGAGCTGAATCAACACAATTCTTGAGGTTTTTTTTTGTGGGGAAAGAACTTAATTGTTTTATGTTGAATCCACCTAAATGAATTGATAAGCATTTTTACAGTAGTCATGTCAATAGGCATGTCAAAGCAGTAACTAAATCAGCATACTACCATCTCAAAAACATTGCAAGAATTATATGCTTTGTTTCCAGTGAGGACTTAGTTCATGCTTTTATCACCAGATGGGTGGATTACTGCAATGGACTCCTCACTGGCCTTCCCAAAAAGACAGTTCGACAGTTGCAGCTCATCCAGAACGCTGCGGCCAGGATTATGACCAGAACCAGAAAATCAGAGCACATCACACCTGTCCTCAGGTCTTTCAACAGGCTCCCAGTTACATTCAGAACAGAAGTATTATTACTTGTCTATAAATCACTAAATGGCCTAGGACCTCAATACATTACAGATATGCTCACTGAATACAAACCTTACAGATCACTCAGATTGTTATGATCATATAAACTAGAAATTCCAAGAGTTCAGTCAAAGCAGGGTGAATCTGCCTTTAGCCACTACACCCCCGCTGCTGGAATCAGCTTCCAGAAATGATCAGATGTGCTCCAACATTAGGCACATTCAAATCAAGACTGAAAACACATCTGTTTAGCCGTGCCTTTACTGAATGAGCACTGTGCTACGTCCAACAGATTGCACTATTATGTCTTTCTTTTCTTTTTCATTCTTTTATAACCTATTTAACACATTTTAATCTGTTTTTATATTATTATTATTTATTTTTTTTTGTCCCTTTCTCTTTTATTTCTGTTTATGTAAAGCACTTTGAATTGCCACGGTGTATGAAATGTACTATATATATATATATATATATATATATATATATATATATATATATATATATATATATATATATATATATATATATATATATATATATATATATATATATATATATTAGGGGTGTAACGGTTCACAAAAATCACGGTTCGGTTCGATACGACACAGTGGTGTCACGGTTCGGTATGTTTTCGATACAGCAAAAAAAAAAAAAAAAAGGAAAAAAGCCAGAGGATTTCTCTGATTGAAATCTTTTTATTGTAAGAAAACTAACATCATAAAAGCATGATCTCTCTTCTTTTCTTTTTTTTTACTTTGAACTAGGGATGTCAGTTTTTACAAAATCCCATGATCAATGATCATTTAAATTAACGATCAATTAATCTATTAATCGCTCATTCTTATAAACGATCCGTTTAAGTCTAGGCTACCAGCCTGTGTTGAGGCTACTGAAGAATGAGCCGAATATGCAATGCATTATGATTCTTGCTTAATCGTCACAACGAAAAAATCCCAAACTAGGCTACAGGCAGAGTAGCCATGTCAGAGGTGAATGCGGCACACGCTTCTGTTACAGCTTCCGTGAAGAACGAAAGCGAAAGCAACTACTAAACACGGTTATGCCATAAAATTATTTCATTTTTAACAATCAATTAAATTACACAGCGGTTTTATATCAAAAGTTGATAATAATATAATATATACTACATTTTGATGGTAAAATAATGATTTAAAGGACGGCTGTTATTTCTTTCAGCTTTCAAACATTAAATAAATAATTCATCAAGTGAAATAAAAACGAATATGAAACAACACATAGCAGGATTTAAAGCATATAAAGGACTATTATATTTAGCAAAATGCTGCTCTTTTTATCTTTGTATTTTTTTTATCATTTTATTTTAGATATTTTTAATATTTTTTTGTCTTCATAATTAAAGCTAATCGACAAATTCCTGCTTGACATTTTAGAAAATATTTTGCGTAGCTACCCAGTATATATTAAAGATCACTAGAATAAAAAAACAAACACAAAAACATGTTACATGGCCCCATAAATGTCCAACTTATATTTAACTGAATCGTATAAATTATGAAAATTGCTAATTTTATTTTTATAAAACATTTGTTATTTTTTTGAGTAAAAACAATATCGACATTTAAGAATAATTTTATTAATTCACTCATTCCTTTGACTTGTTTATTGGCGCATAAACAGGCTATAATTTAAATCAAACAACAGTAAATTGGACCTCTACAATGCCAGTAAGCTTTCAAACAAAAGTCCAAAAAATTAAAGAAAGATTGGACTTTATCCGGTGACGGCCGACACTGAGCTCAGTAAAATGTTTTTTGTTCAATAATTCGTTGAAGCCAAAATGAATGGTAATTTAATATAGGCTATTTTAAAAAATATAACCTATATAATAAATATAGGCCTAACATATTTTTAAATAAAATAAAATAGGCTATTTTCTGAAAAATGCGCCTGTCTGTGTTAATTATTCCATCGAATTAATTTGATCGCAACACCTGTTATTCCAGAACTGAACATTTGAGCTGGTTTCAGTTCTTTTCATTTTCTTTTTTTCTGTAGTTTCATTTTTACAAATAATTTTATTTCATTTGTTTGTTAATTAAATTTTGTTATTTAGCCTATTTTTTATGCAACAAAGTTGCAAATTAATTTGCTACGAGATGTGGCTGTATGGTAGTGGGCTTATCCAGAGCACGTGAACTGCTGCTGCAGAGAGAAAGAGCGCAATGAAAATAATAAAATTTTTGCATGCTGATTTATGTGAAATTGCGAATACATGACTAATCGCATTGCAATTTTAAAAATTATTGTATTTTATCCTTTAGGAGGGAAAGTCTATTTCAATTCATGCTAAAGACATGTGGTGCTCAAGTCTGAAAGTGCCGGTCATGTTGATGTGAACAGCTGAAGCTGTCAAATTATTTTTAGTTTATTTATTATTAATGATGATGATTAAAAAATAATAATGCTATTAACTTTATTCAATAATGTAATTAAAACATGTAATATATCTACATTAATGCGAAACAAGCTAAATATTAAAGTCGTCATCTCAGCTCTCTGCAATATCTTTGCCTATATCCCCCTCAATACACGATATCCTCTACTCTATCGTGGGGGGGGATATGTCCCCCTCACTTTTAGAGACAGACTATTTAGAAACAGATGATTAAGAATGTAAACTTTTGAATTTCATACAGCTGTCCCCGCCACTTTTAAAATGTCCACTCCGCCCCTGCCGAGACCTGCTTGTTTTGACCGTCACCTGCCATTTCAGTGGATCTGAAAAGCAGGAATAAGCAAAGTGCTCCCAAACGCCAGACCCGCTGTTGGTTATAGGAGGATTACATTAATGTTCCTAGCCATTTTGCTAGCTAGGCTATAGTGCAGTCAGTCCGCGGCGCGTTTCCACCCTTTCGCTTTCGTCCGCAATAAACCCTGCATCATCTCAGCGCCCCTCGGGCTTCGCTTTCGTCCGGGACAAACCCGGCATCATCTCAACACCCAGCTCCGCCGGCTTTTTCGGATTGAAAGCGGCATAACTTTCGGTTTGAGCGCCAGTTGAGCTTACTCCGACCCTGAGTGCAGCGTGTGCCTGACTAGAGTAGTGTTTGGAGGTGGGCGGGGAAGGCAGATGTTGCCTGCCACGTCATGGGATGCCTTGTTGCACTGAAAACATTTATTCTCTTTTATCTTTTTAGATATTTGTCTGAATCGTTCGGTTCGTATGCGTACCGAACCGAAAGCCTCGTACCGAACGGTTCGATACGAATACGCGTATCGTTACACCCTTAATATATATATATATATATATATATATATATATATATATATATATATATATATATATATATATAAACTTCCCTTGCCTTACAGTAAAATAAGAGTTTTCTATTTTTAATATATTCAAAAATAGAACTTATTCCTGCAATTCAATGCTGAACGTACAGCAGCAATTACTGCAGTCATTAGTTTGGGACTACTTAAAAAAACTGACTGTTGATCGATAGTGTAGGCTTGTCTAAATAAATGACACAATATTAATGTTGAGTGAACGACCCATAACGAAGCCTAATTTGTCCTTGAGTCAAAATGTCCATATCCACAAGCCAAATTTGCTGAAAGGAAACACCAAACCCATGCAGAGAAATATAGGATTTTGAATAGGTCTGCAAGCACAGACATGGAAAATGGAAAATCCCAGGAACCCTGCAGTCTTTGAGTAAGGTTTGCATAGTCTCATATATAAACAGTTTGAACTGTTTCCTGTATTTTTGGCTGGCTTTGAGGGGGGTGGAATGCACAGGCTTGAGAGACGGCTGAGGGTGAAATAGTGTCTCTCCCAAAAAAAAAAAAAAAAAAGCATCTGGACGTTCTTTCTACTGAGAATAAACACCAGTCTGTTGACCATATGACCATAAACAATGAAACATACAGTCTGTGTAGCCCTTGCTATCACATCTGATGTATATGCATGTCGCATTTGTCCATTACAAATCCAGTAACACACAAATAACCTCCAGCACAGAGTGTTGCTTGAGAATAATGGCTTTTGGACCACTGCTCTATTGTTAAACATGTTACAGCAGATCCAGGACTTCAGATTTAAGATCTAGCGATATGCAATGCATATGCACTAATTTATTATCTGTAACACAAGAACAGGTGTAAGATTGTCATTCTGTATTACTGGCAGTTCATGAAGCACATTATATGTGCATTTGTCTACCACATTCATTCGTTTGTATTATTGGCGTCATGAGAAATCAGATTTTTCTTGATCTTTTGACATACTAAAGTTGTTGTAACAACCTACAAGTTTCAGAACTTAAAACATCTTCATTTGGTATTGTCTTTAACATTAAATGGGGAACACTTTATTTCAAGTTGTATTTGTTACACATTTTCTATGTACTTACAATAACAATCACTATTAATTGTGCATAATTACACAAAAGTGACTTTTGCTGCTTGTTTAAGCTACTTATTTAAAACCTAATTGTTTTATGCTCAATAAAACTAATTTATAAAAACAATTAAGTTTACTTGATTTATATTGGGACTTAACTTAAATTATGTTTAAGTTGCATTATTGTCCATTACTGGTGTAGTCGACATAATGTGACATTAAGAACGAATGTGTCAGATTACATCAGTAAGACGTTTCTTTGCTTCATTTTACATCAGTTCATTTTTAAGCAAGACGCAGGTTGACGCACTGATAATTATTATAGCTAAAACAAACAATTCTCACTGATAAAATGCCAAATCAAAAAAGAAAGTTTTCAACCTTGATTTAAAAACAGACAGAGATGATATAGACCTAATACAGAGGGGCAAAGCATTCCACAAGGTAGGACCAGCTACTGCGAAAGCATGGTCACCCCTGCATTAAGCCTCGACTTTGGGATGCATAACAGTCTCTGGTTAGATGACCGAAGAGACCGACCAGGCTGATGTTCAGTCAACAGGTCTGACAGGTAAAAAGGAGCCAAGCCATTTAGTGATTTAAAAACCAAGAGAAGAATTTTAAAAGTGACACGATAGTGCACAGGCAACCAGTGCAAAGAGCATAAGACTGCTGTGATGTGGTCATATTTTTTGGTACCGGATAAAAGCCTTGCAGCAGCATTCTGAACTAACTGTAGGTGGGAAAGGGTTGTCTGACTGGTCCCAAAATATAGTGAGTTACAGTAGTCCAATCTAGAAGTAATGAAAGCATGAATTATTTGTGTGTTGTTTTAACAAAATGAGCCGAATTGATTTTAGCAGTCCTTGTTTACTTTCACGTTCTGAATACGGTACATCTATATTAAAATCTAATTAGAAAATAGACTAGTATTTATAAATGATGGTGTTTGTACATGAATATTTTGATAGAATTATAAGTGGACCCCATTGCATGTAGCGCATTTTAAAAATCAAGAAATCTTATAAATAAATAAATGAATAAATATTTAAAGGAAAGTTCATGACACTCTTAACCCTGGTTAGCATGTATTAATGACTGCTTGACCAGCCTAATCTCACAAGGAAACGTAACTATTTTACGTTTTGTCAGTTTACTGGCTAATTCATATGAGTTCAGATGTAAAAATGTATGATTTTTAAAGACCACAGCCATTTCACACTGCAGCCCAAGACTCACTGAAGCTAAGTAGGACTTAGCCTGGTCAGTACCTGGATGGGAGACCTAGATTGGGAAACATAGACATGGGAAAACTAGGTTGCTGTTGGAAGTGGTGTTAGTAAGGCCAGAAGGGGGAACTCAACCTGCGGTCTGTGTGAGTCCTAATGCCCCAGTAAAGTGAACAGGACACTATACTGTCAGTGAGTGCTGTCTTTCAGATGAGACGTTAAACCGAGGTCCAGACTCTCTGTGGACAATAAAAATCCCATGGCACTTCTCGTAAAGTGTAGGGGTGTAACCCTGGTGTCCTGGCCAAATTCCCTTTATTGACCCTTAGCCATCATGGCCTCCCAATCATACCCATCCACTGAATTGGCTGAATTGTCTCTCCTCCACCAATAGCTGGTGTGTGGTAAGCGCACTGGAGCCATTGTCCTGTGGCTGCCGTTCATCGTCCAAGTGGATGCTGCACACTGGTCGTGGTGTGGAGAGACCCCCCTCATGACTGGGAAGCACCATCATGACCATACACAATAAATGCACTATATAAATACACAATACATTACAAAGGAGACGTAAGAATAAGGTGTCCCATCACTGGGAAAATGTAAATTGCACTAAATTTTACGAATTATACAAATTGCCACTAAATCAAAAAGTTACAAATGGCCATGAGAGAGATGTCAAATATCAGCTGAAAGTATACTTTTTTCCTGATTATAAATATTCATTGTAAAACGACCTCAACAAATAAACAATGAATGAATGCATGCATGAAGTAATGAATGAATCATAAAACAAATAAACACTCTGGGATCAATACTTCTTTTGAATAAATATACTTTTATTTAGCAACATATTAAACAAATGTCATGTTCAACAAAGTATTAGTCACTGTCACAAAAAACAATCTATTCTGTTCTAATGCTTTCTGCTTATCAAAGAGTCCTAAAAAATGAAACACTTTCTATGAAAATATTAGTATAACTTATCCTTTCATGGAATGTGCCATTTTTAGACTAGACAGTCAGGCACTTAAAAAAAAAAAAAATTTCTCCCCACTAGTTTGAACCCCATCACCCCCATTTCTACTGAAAATTCATGATTCCTGGATGCACTGTGTTCTTTGTGGTATATTTATTTAATGAGAGTGATGATTCGTTTTATAAATATTCTACAAAAATGTATATCCAGGAACAGTGTACAGTGCACAGAAATAAGTCGGCACAGTGCCCAAGTGAATTTTAAGGCCCTTTTCAATGCTCTGAGAAATTCCTGAAATAGGAGACGATTTTAGTTTCAAATAAATGCATAATTTCTATAACTCTAAATCATGAACTCCATACATATTTTTTTTTTAAATGAACATTTACTGTTTTATTTTTAGCTCCAAAATAAAAGCATATGGATGGAACCTTTAAATTTACCACGTTTAGGTTTGGAAAATGCATATTTCAATCATTTCAGTTCATGTCCTCAGTAAAACAATGTTACTTAATATTTAAAAAAAATGTGATTTATACATCAATCTCATATTGAGTATCATTTCCTTTATTTTTCTAATGTTTACAGTATGTTGCTATGTGAAATCTTGTTTGGTGCTTTGAGTGTTGCTTTTTTCAGTGCACTCTATGAGTTTTCTCGTTTATCTTATCAGCTGTCTAGTGAAAATTGTTTGATACTTTAGAAAAGTAACAGTACACCTCTTCTTGACAAGCTGCGTGATATGAAGTGTTATTCATGAACCTACTGTAGCACGAATGCTGCGAGAGTAGTTATGAAGTGAATTCAGAGGCTGCTAATTTGGTTTGGAGGTCTCCTACAATGTGTGTACATCCACCCAAGCTAAAATAAGTAAATCATAAATAAATCTCCTGATATACAGTACATTGCAGCAGCATATGTTTTCTCTTATTGTCTATAACTGTTTATGAAAGGATCAGGTCTCTTTAAGCTTCTACTTTCTAAAAGCATACTCTAGTAAAACTGCCAAGTCTGTTGTGATTTGTCTAATGAAACCAAACACTCATTACCATATGCAAATTTCAGCTACATTCTTGATGTACTTGTAAACACAGTAGGTGCAATAGAATCATTTTTATCATATCAGGTCGAGTTGTCATCTTTCAGAAAGGATTTTGGTCCCACTTTTTGTATTAAGTGCCTTTAACTAATATGTAGTTACACTGAAATAATAAAAATACATGTTCTTACGTTGTACTTATGCTTGAATAAATACCTGCATGTGATTACATCTGTAATTAATTTCTGTAATTACATTTATAATTACACTGTTGACCATCCCTTACACCTTAACCTGCATTCCATACCAAAATGGCCAGATTATGTGCTGCTTTGGCATATAGGTGTTGAACCGGAGGGATTCAACTTACAAGTCAAATTGTAGGTGAATTCATTGTGTTCTCTTCAAAAATGGAAATGTTTGTTTATTGTCCCCCTCCCCCATGAAAGTTACGCTCCTGAGTAGCAGGCAAAGTGACAGTTGTGTGTTAATGAGATGCCACCAAATTACCACAAATGTTTTGCTTTCAACTTTGAAAAACACTTTTTGGACTGATGAAAAAACCTTTAGTTAAGACTGTATCCAATCCCTCATCTATGCTCACTGGAAATATGTGCTCTCGCCTACATTTTTGTGAAATTGCAACAACCAGCAGGCTCATTCTGAAAACCCTATATACATTTCTGGAGATCACGAATTATGTAGCCAGAAGTACATATGGCTGAATTTAGTCTTTAAAACGAACGATATGTGGCGGTATGAAGCTGTTCCTTTTTGTGCTTACCAGCTACTCGATTACCTCTGTATGGACGGCTTTCCTGCTGTTACCAGTTTGTCCAGTAGCTCACCATGAACGCCGGCAGACTTGAGACGCAGAAAGGAGTTGACTATGACAATGTTCCAGAAAGCGGGTAAGACAAAATCAAAAGCCAAAAAATAACAGGGTGAGAATGTGGTAAAATCTGATAAAGGGCTTTTCGTATTCTGGATTGCTCTTTAAAACTGTCGGTTGGGTTTAGGGAAGGAGGAGGGTGGGTCAGTTGATCGGTTAGTCAGTCAGTCAGTCATTCAGTTAGTCAGTCAGTAGCGGCCTCTGGTAGATTTACGCGAGAACAGCAAGCGTGAATGGCACTCGCAAGGGATTTTGCGAGAAAAGAATTTGAGATCTCAAAAAACGTACACAGCGGCCTCTTGTGGATTCGCGAAAACAAAAACTCGAAAAAACTTAGCTTCTGGCATATATTTGGCCGTCTCCAGAAATGTATTTAGCAGTACAGTTTCAGAATGAGCCTGGGTTGGCAAAAACATAATAATTTTGACTGCAGTTTCTAGGTATAAAATGCTACTTGGAAGTATGATGCCAACAATTTTAGTTCCTTTTCACACTAATAATATTTACAGGGACATATTAACGATAAATAAAGGATTATTTTTGTGCATTTCTTTTCACAACACCAAATAAATAGCATAAAACAACCTTATGGTGTTTATGATTTGAACTCAAATATGTTTGCCTCTTTGTCCATTTAGACAACTTTTCCAGCATGGTCAGTTTGGTCTTTATAGCTCACTTACAGTGTTGTACTCAGTTTCGAATTGAAGCACGGTTCCACAAAAGAGGTAAAAGCAAAGTAATATCAAGATAAATGGAACATAATGTGTATTTATATAGCACATTTATTGTGTATGGACATACACCCAAAGCGCGTCGCAATCATGAGTGGGGTCTATCCACACCACCACCAATGTGCAGCATCCACTTGGATAATGCGATGGCATACCAAAGGACAATGACACCAGTGTGCTCACTGCACACCAGCTATTGCTGGAGGAGAGACAGTGATAGAGCCAATTCAGTGGATGGGGATGATTGGGAGGCCATGATTGGTAAGGGCTGACAGAGGGAATTTGACCAGAACCCCGGGGTTACACCCCTACTCTTTACGAGAAATGCCATAGAATTTTTAATGACCACAGTAAGTCAAGACCTTGGTTAACATCTCATCCGAAATACGGCGCTCACTGACAGTGACCCCCATTACTACACTGGGGCATTAGGACTCACACAGACGGCAGGTTGAGCATCCCCTGCTGGCCTCACTAACACCACTTCCAACATCATCCTAGTTTTCCAATGTAGTCTCCCATCCAGATGCTGACCAGGCTCAGCCCTGCTTAGCTTCAATAGGTAACCGATCTTGGGCTTCAGGGTGATATGGCTGTAAACCCATGTGGCTGTGATGGTTGGGTTTATGTCAGTCATTAACAAGGTGATCTGTACAACAAACCCCTCCTTCTTGTGGATGTGCACAAAAAGGATGTGTACTGACACATATAACAAATGTGCCCTATGGTATTAAGTATGGTATTACAGAATCAAAAATGCAGAGCACCCTCTAGAGGATTTGTTATCTGAAATGTACAAAGAAACGTACCTGGAGCAACGTATTTTACATGTATTGTCAATTAGCATTGGTTGCTAGAAATGATCCCAGCAGGCACATAACATCATAAGACGTTATTAGGTTAGATTTAGATCATGACGTCAGGTGACCAAAATTCAATGTCTAGCCAGCGTCTAAGGACAACTTTATTTTGACGTCCAACAACGACATCAAATTACGTTGATATTTGGTTGATATTTAGGTTGTGTTGGAAAGCGACCAAAATCCAACGTCTGATAGATGTCATAGTGGTAACGTCCACACAACGTCAAGGTATAACAGGATTAGGCATTGATATTTGGTTGATTTTAGGTTGATTTTAGGTTGGACATTGACGTCGGCTTGATGTTGGATTCTGACGTCAACCCAATTTTCATTTCCAAACAAAATCCAACGTCCCCACAACGTTGGGGTACGTTGGAGTACAACGTCAATATGACGTCATGTTGACATCCTGTGCCTGCAGGGATACTGCTCTCGTCGATAGTTCCTACAGTGTCTCCTTAAAACTCCAGTTACCATTTACATATATTTTTGAAACTTTGCAGACCGTTTACATTCACATCCAGCAATATTAATCCCTACAGAAATGTTAATATCCAAAACAAGCATAATGGAGCTCTTTTGCCACCGTGGTGCAAGTGAATACTTTGAGACGTTTCCACACCACTGCACCATGACCCTGCACCCAATTCAGATCAAAGTGTCATTCTAGATTTGTTATCAAGCTCTCAACGCACAATCAAAATAATCTGGGCTTTCCACGTATGACTATTTCACTAGAATTCCATGGCTTCTTTGAAAAGATTTAAGTTTAACAGGAGTGTTCACTGCACGCTGTGTACTCAGCAAACAGAAT
This sequence comes from Danio kyathit, assembly GCA_903798195.1. Lineage (NCBI taxonomy): Eukaryota > Metazoa > Chordata > Actinopteri > Cypriniformes > Danionidae > Danio > Danio kyathit. The sequence continues at coordinate 21,322,073 of LR812535.1, read as the reverse complement.
GTCCCACCACACCAACACAGACTCAGTTACAGTGTGTTTTGGAGCTGGACACTCAGTGACGGTCCACACAAAAACATATTGAATGAACACTCCCACGCCGCTCGACTGGAGCCCGAAAATGTGTTGAGTGGGCGGAGCTGACATTGTTTGCTAGTCAAGTTTGTCTTATCAAGAGTCCATAGAATTACACGTCCGTCTGTGTCAAGCTGTGTTTAGGAGGACATGTAATCCACGTCAAAACCTCAGGCTTATTTTTTTTTCCCCACAACAGACAAGAAAGGCTTTGAGGGGAATTTATAAAATAGCGCATTAAATGTCAAATAAGCGGATGAGAAGTGATGCAATGCGGTGGATAAAAACACACCACATGTTTTTAAAGAGCATCGCATAAATCACCGCTGCGTTTGTTACATAACAATATCATAAAGCCCAATTGCAAATAGTAAAACGTGTTTTTATCCCATGCTCCATTGATTTTGTGCACGCTCCAAACCGAGGACATTGTTAAACGGAGGACGTGCGGTTCTTCCAAGTGTCAAGTCTTGGATGGAGCAGATTAGTTAGCTACTATATGAACTCAGGGGGGACGCTTCAACAGGATACCATTAACTGTTACGAGCCTTACATAACTTTGCATAACTTACAAAATCATTTTGGCAGAGGAAAGGAAAAGCGCACCATAGCAAAACAAAGAAAACCGTAACCTTACATAATAATAAGAAACAGCTCAGGAAAACAAGCGCCCCTGAAGAAAAGTGATTCCAGCACTTACGAAACATTTGACTTTTTCCCTTTATTTTTTTAGCAGCATGGATATGACAGAGGTCCATCTCCCCACTCCCCCCCAGATTTCCAAGAAATTATTGATCGTTCGTTTTAATCTCTCAGTAATCAAGATGATCCTCCACCTCGATTACAGCCCATGAACCCATGAACTAGCGTGTTATAGTAATGACCTGGCACCACCACCTGAACAAGAACAATGTCTCCCCTTTGCCTCCAGACAGTCTTCAGATCTTCCAGACGGTCTGCACTCGTGCCAGCTTTATGGATTATCTATCAATAGCTATATAACCCCGTCCTCTCATAACCATTCACTCAGCGATGGGAAAAACATACAACTTGTGCTTGAATCGCAGTCGTTTTCTATAAAAGCATTCATTAACACCCAAATACATTGATTCCGCACAAAAGACTTTGCTTGTGTGGTTACAATGGAGGGAACGTTCTGTCCTGGGCGATCCGCTATAGAACACCATGTTTAAAAGTTTGGAAGGTAGTGAATTGTGTCCTCGAATCTTGTGTCCTTTTTTGCCCATTTAATCCAGACTGAAAAGAATTTCACATGAAGTGCTGGTCAGTGAAGCAGTGAGTGCTGCATTGTTCCCGTCTGAGAACTCATGCATGACAGAGGTGATGTTATAATATTTGTGGCGGAAGATACTGATTTATCACAGTAAATTGAGGTTTGCAAATAAATGTAGGTGCTGCTGTAAAGCCATATCCACAGTTTATTAACAAACAGTTAAGAACACTCCACTTTTTTTGGAATAGGCAAATTTTACTTCTCACCTAGAGTTGACTTTTACTACACTGTAAAACCCAAAAAGTTAAGGTAACTAAAACCGTTTGAGGAAAGCGATTGCAACAAACCATTTAAGTTCAAAAACAAATCCTAATGAGTGCTGTGAACTTAATCCATTTGAGTAAATTAAGCAATTTGAGCACAGTAAAAGCCGATAAATGAAGAGAACTCAAACAAACTGAGTACTGTAAAACCCAATAAGTTAAGGCAACTCAAACCGTTTAAGGAAACTGATTGCAACAAACCATTTGAGTTAAAAAAAAACTAATCTATAGGAGTACTGTGAACTCCATTTAAGCTGTTAAGACTTAATGAGGTATTTAATTAACTCATTAGCTTACAACACTGAGTTCAAAACTATTTTCAAATGAGTAGAATTAACTTTTCAATTGATAAAGTTGACTGTTGGGAATTTTACACCGTTAGCATCTCGCTCAGTGTTAAAGTGTTAAAGCTCATCTCTTCTGTAGTTATCTATGGCCATATACGGTAGCTAAAAACTACTGTAGTCAACATTTGAAGTGAAGAAAAAAAAATCGAAATTGTCCTAAGACACGAATGGGTGTTATTCGTGAAGTTTATTCTTAGACTAATTTCGAGAGGATCACATGCTTATGATTGACCAAGGTTGGTCCCGCATTAGATAACACATGATTCACCAATCAGACAATTCCTAACTCACTATAAATAACCAGAGTTTCTTACCTCAGTTATTTTTGTCTTGAAGAATCCCTCCTTCCACCCCTACTCCTCCCTCCTTTTTCTAGATAAAGCAGCATGGCGGCCCAGTGGTTAGCACTGTTGCCTCAAAGCAAGAATGTCCTTACTGGACTAGTCGACATTTCTATGCAGATTTTGCAAGTTCTCTCCGTGCTGGCATGGGTTTCCCTCGAGTTCCCTTGTTTCCTCCCACTGTCCAAAAACACATGATATAATTAAATTGACCATACCAAATTGGCACTATAGATGAGTTTTAGTAAGCAGTATAGTTATCCCTATAATCTGGCATTAGCCATTTACAAGTCGAGGGAGTTCATCGAGATCTACATAACCTCAAACTCCCCTCTCGCCCTGCTAACGGGAGGGAGCCCAAGGCTCGAGTATCTTATAAGCTCAGGGCTCTCTCACGTTTTTTAGATCTTACCACATTCTCACCCTGTCATTTACTTGTTTTTTTTTAATTTTTTGCCTTTTGTTTTACTTGCACGGTGACGCAGTGGCGCAGTAGCTAGTGCTGTCGCCTCACAGCAAGAAGGTCACTGGTTTGAGCCTCGGCTGGGTCAGTTGGCGTTTCTGTGTGGAGTTTGCATATTCTCCATGTGTTTGCGTGGGTTTCCTCCGGGTGCTCCAATTTCCCCCACAGTCCAAAAACATGCGGTACAGGTGAATTGGGTATGCTAAAAAATTGACCATAGTGTATGTGTGTGAATGAGTGTGTATGGATGTTTCCCAGAGATGGGTTGCAGCTGGAAGGGCATCCGCTGCGTAAAACATGTGCTGGATAAGTTGGCGGTTCATTCTGCTGTGGCGACCCCAGATTAATAAAGGGACTAAGCCGAAAAGAAAATGAATGAATGAATGAATATTTTACCTGCTTTCTGGAACTGTTCTTCACTGGACTCGAACCTTATCGTCACAGTCAAGTCCTCTCTGCATCTCAAGTCCACCAACATACGTGGCGAGCCACTGGGCAAACAGGTAACAGCGATAAAGAGGTAAGCGGTCAGCTGGTAGTGCTGAAAAAAAACAGAAGCCATCAGAGGTGTCATAGCGCCCAGTAGTGCTCATTTTAAAGACAAAATGCAGCCATACGTAGCTCTGGCTACGTAATTTGCGCTCTCCAGAAATGTACACAAGGGTGCGTTTTCACAATGAGTCTGTGTTGCATATGGACCTAGAAATAAAGAAACTTTTCATTTTCTGGCAGTACATGATGTAACTACAGAAAATTCAAGCTTTAAGTAGGAAAATTATCAAAAATCCTTTTTGAATGAGATGCTAATAGTCTATTCTAATTCGATTTAATGATCTTTGCTAAGCTAAAAGTGGTCCTGCAAGACCCGGAGATCAGCTGAATGGATTCAGACATGGTAAAACAAGGTTTAAAACTATGGGGGTAGTAAAATGAGCTTATGTAAAAAAAAAGTGGATTGCTCCTTTAAAGCACATTCATAATTTATGTACTAATGAGCTATTATATGCCATTCTTTACCCTAAATAGTGCAGATACTGTAAAAATTCCAAAAATAAAAAAGTTTGCTTTAAATTTCTGGATGATATACTTATGTAGAGGGTGGATATGCAGTAGTTGAGATGTTGGACATTTCATGCACTCAAATGTCACAGCTTTAATTACATAGTGAAGAGGACAGGGCTTTTAGACTTTAATGAGAAAATAACTTAATGACGTTCATACGCTAGACGGTTGAGTTCAGACTTCTCTAGCAGACGTCACACTAGCGTAAAATTGAAAACTACACACATAAATGTTACAGAAAAAAAATGTTTCATTCATAAATTCCTAGTAACAGCTTGTGCCAGCATTGATAAATATTGTCAGGATTTACTGAAGACATGCAATAACACATTAGCTAAGGTGATTTAACTAGTGATCATTAGTTTAATCTGTGTCATTATTGAATGCCTACAAAAAAAAAAACATGTCTAAACACACTTTGCATCACACTTTGTGTAGTAGCTCGATTACGCATTTTATTTTCACCATCTCTGGTTGTTTGTGCAGGTTAATGTGTTGCGTTAACCATTATGAAAATTAGGTAAATATTGCACTTCTTTGCCACCTATTTGGATCAAACATTTGCACTAATTTCCATCTATTAAATTTGGCCTCAAATTTTAAATAGAAAGACTCTTATTTTGTAAAATGTAATATAAAATGTACAACTTCAAAACATTATTTTTTTTTACACTGTAAAACAGTCCACTTTATCAAATGAAATGAGTGTAGTTAACTCAAAATGTACTGTACTGTAAGTCAATTCTACTCATTTGAAAAGAGTTTTGAACTATTTAAAGGTAATGAGTTTATTAAATACCTCATTACTTTAACTTAAATGGAGTTCACAGTACTCATATAGATTAGTTTTTTTTAACTCAAATGGTTTGCAGCAATCGATTTCCTTAAACAGTTTGAGTTGCCTTAACTTATTGGGTTTTACAGTACTCAGTTGGATTGAGTTCTCTTCATTTATTGGGTTTTACTGTGCTCAAATTGCTTCGTTTACTCAAATGGATTAAGTTCACAGTACTCATTAGGATTAGTTTTTGAATTTAAATGTTTTTTTGCAATTGGTTTACTCAAATGGTTTGAGTTACCTTAGCTTATTGGGTTTTACAGTGTACAGTCTAGCATTGTGCTAGTAAAGTCATCCAGAGGGGTTAAAGTAATAGTTCACTCAAAAATTGTGAAAATTCGATCATTTACTCACACTTCACTTGTTCAAAATGTATTTGAGTTTCTTTTTTTCTGTTTAACACAAAAGAAGATATTTTGGAAAATGCTGGTAGCTGGAACCCATTGACTTACATAGTAATTAGTTCTCTACTAAGAAAGTGGATGGCTTCCAGCAATCCTAACCCTTCGTCAAAATATCTTCTTTTTTGCTCAACAGAAAAATGAAACTCATAAAGGTTTAAAACCACATTAGGGAAAAATAAACGATGAGGAAAACTTAATTTTTGGGCGAACTGTCCCTTTATTAAAGGTTTTGATCTTACAATGTTAAAATCCTATTGTCCATTGCATCTGCTGTACTCTCATGCTGGGATAAAGGAAGCAACACAATCAAGAAGCTCTACAAGCGCAGGTCATTGAGGGCATTGAAAGTATCCTCCAGACACGGCATGACTTACGAAGGGTGAGTAAGTTCAGACCTACGTAACACATATGGCCCAAATAAGTTCCATGAACGAGTTTGGCACCATACCATGCCTCAACCCATCCGTTTGTCCATTCAAAGTCAATTCACCCTCAGATCTCACCCAAGCAGGAAACTGTATGTGTTTTAAATAAAATAGCATTATTCCTACCCAAACCAGTTATGTGCAAACAGACATTTTGTTGCTCAACTCAATCATGCAGACAACAGGGGGGGGGAAATGCATGAGCCCCATCACATTAAACATGTATTATTCAGAAAATGGAACAAACACTATACTAAGCTTGGCCATATTTTATTTTAATTTACAATACACACTATTTACAAACCATTAACTGAGACTTTTAGCCCAATAAACTACTAATTAGCTGCTTATTAACACTTAGTGAGGTAGTAGTTTGGTTTAGGTATTTGGGTAGGATTAGAGATATAGAATAAAATCATACTTAATGAGTGCTAATAAATGTCTTAATTAAAGTAGTAAATAGTGAGAATTGTTAAACTTAACCTAAGCTTCAATAAGCAAAGCAGAGATATCTTGTATCTCAATGGACTATCCTGGTAAAATAAAGAATAAATAAATACAATTTTAAAAGGCTCTGACACACCAAGCTAGTGGTCAGAATTTGGCCGTCGTTGAGCTTCAGTAATACTAATTTAGTGTTTTTTTTTTTTGTGAGTTTGTTTGCACTGTTGGCACTAGTTGACCCTTTTGGGGGATTTTGGTCGATTGAGCGCGTTAAAATGGCATCTGTCTGCACTTATGAAGCAATCTGATTTATCTATTCAGGTTAGGGATCAAATGAAAATGTCAGATAAACATTATACTTGTCAAAATAATGCCTATTTATTCATACAGATCTGCTAAAACTGCTGTATTAAGCATGTAAGACCAATAGCTGGTGATGACATAAAAGAAACACCACACCTCTGCACTTTCACAGTCATGCATCCTATATTTTCTCAGTCATGCATTTACTAACATGAACTACGTATGAACAATACTTGTACTGCATTTATTAATCATAATTTAACATTTACTAATGCATTATTAACATCCAAATTCAAGCTAGTTAACATTAATGCACTGTGAGTTAACAAACTAACAATGAACAATTGTATTTTTATTAACTAATGTTAACTAACATGAACAAATACGGTAATAAATGTAATGTTCATTGTTTGTTCATGTTAGTAAATGCATTAACTAATTCAACATTATTGTAAAGTGTTACCATTTACTCTTAGATCAAATTTGTTTTCAAGATATGAAATATAGGAATTGCAAACTGCTGAGTGGTTACATTTCTCCTTTTTATAAATGTGTCCAAATTAATTTCTACAGCATACAAAAGAGTATCAATCAATGTCTAAATGTTTTCATTAAGAAGCATGAACAACAACAATTTCTTATATCTAAATCATAACGATTTTAACATTTAAGTGGCTAATTCTTGAGATATGATTCTCTTTGTAAGTTGAAAACCTGAATGCTTCTCTAGCGAGAAAACAGTTAAACAAACTATCTGCATCTGCAAAGAATGAACCTCCTCCATTCAGCCTCTTCACTTTCTCTTTCTCTTTACTTTTACTCTTTACTCCTTTACTTTCGTGGATAAGGAAACGGTGTTGTATTTACTCCACTGAAGACATCCATTTGCCTACATATTTAATTTCATTTGTTAAGCGCAAAGATTTGTTTCAAAACTATTTCTAAATTCAGTTCTAATTTCTAGGAAACAAATAAATGAACAATGATAACAAAATGTGGTCAAAAAACTAAGTTATAGGCTATCCAAACACGCGTCCAATTCTTATGCCCCATATGGTGATGCAAACGTCTCCAAAACCCAACAGGTGGACAAATCTAAACTTGTTTTAATTAAAGGTGATATGAACCTCACTCACTTACTCACTCACACACTCACTCACTCACTCACTCACTCACTCACTCACTTTCCTTCGGTTTATTTTTTTGCCACAGTGGAATGAACCAACAATTACTCTGGCACATGTTTTACACAGCGGAAGCTCTTCCAACTGCAACCTAGCAATGAAAATTACAACCCCTTAGTGCTGGGAAACACCCATACACTCTTCCATTCACACACTATGGCCAATTTAGCTCAAGTTCATACTGCATGTCTTTAGACTGTGGGGGAAAGCAGTGCACCCCCAAAAAACATGCAAACACGAGGAGAGCATGCAAACTCAACACAGAAATGCCACCTGGACCTTCTTGCTGTGAGGCAACCACTTAGCCACCGTGCCATCCCATGAAGGTCATTCTAACATTTTAATATGATTTGATTGGGTCATATGAGTCTGATTGGCTCATAGCTGTGCTATATTCTGGAATAACAGCACTCGACAGCCTCTTCACCCTTGTGTATTACTCCGCCCACATAGAGTGACAGCAGATCAATAAACTCACTACAGCTTGACAAATATTGCAGCTGTTGGAAAACATAAAGTACTTTTTTAGGCAATAATGTAGTTGTTTAGATTGCAACTAAGCAATTTATTTATAAGGATAGTGCTTATTTTAAATATTTATCATTTCGGAGATTCAACGTGTCGTTGAGCAGAGCAAAGAGGGTTGACGTTCCTCCACAAGATGGCAACAGGGACTGCAAAATACGTCCTTTTAGAGGAGAAAAAATGTTAAAATTACAGCTGATCAAATCATTATAAAACTGGTAAGTGACATTCTAAGTCGATCTCTCTCTCTTTTGTATGTTGTAGTGCTGTATTTATACCATAGTAATCTGGTAGTGTTTGCATTGTTTTGGCTTTTTCAGGGTTAAATATTGTGATCTCCTGATTGCAACAGAGAAATACTGGGAAACGTCTGTAGATTGATGGCATTTCATGCTGTTCAGCCTTATAATCTTAAAATGTGAGCAAAATCACCTGTTTTGTCATCACTTTGGATATTATGATAAGGAATTATTCAAATACTATCTCTAAAGTGATGTTGGTGAATTAGCAAGGGTTTCTGCTATATTGACCAGCTGCAGAAGTGAATGTATGGTAGAAGAAAGTAGTTCCTCATACAAAAGGATTTATGAGACTCTCCGTGTTTGATTTTCTTTTTTATACACAATTATGCCATTTACCTGTTGTATAAATGCAATATCACACTCGTAGCAGTGCGATATGGCTGTATATCGGCACTGGTGGGACACTAGTGCCGATATACAGCCATATCGCACTACTACTCATGTGATATTGCTCATATGTGTGTGTAAAATAGTAAAATAGTCACATTTTCCCCTGATATTGGTGTAAATTTCTAAATATTATGACTATGCCACACAGAATAATGTGTACATCTGATATTTGTGAAAATCACATTTTCACTAAATCATGTTTTTGTAGTTAATGCAATTTTTAAATGCATGTCAGTAGCCCACTTAGTTCATTTTTTATTGGATTATTTTCATGTTGTGCATTCTTTAAAATAAAGGTATTAAAAGCACTCTACTTGAAGGTACCATTATGGACCTTTCATGTACAAACATGAGCTTTTGAAAAGGTACCAGTCACATTTATTGTACCTTTATTTCTAGAAGCATGAGATTCCTTCTATGCTATGCTTTTCAGTCTATAACACAGCTTGCGTATGAACCTAAATCCTTAATATGAAACACAATGAAATGTGTGTGGCTGTGTGTAACGAAGCACAACTTGTTTGTCAATTACTGTAGTCTGTTGCAGACACACATCAAATGGGACTCTGACTAACGAACAGGCTGAAAGACCACTGTGTTGCCCACCGACTGGCATATCTGACACTTTAAGGTCACAGGTTCATTTTTCCACAAACGAAATGAACAAAAAAGGAGAAGATCAGAGACTGTCGATCATTGAGTGAAGCTCTTGTTTATATCTGAACAAAACTGACAGTGGAGCATCACTCCAAACTTGAACCCTGGTCAGCCCGGCCATAAATAGCAGTTTGTGTGATAAGACAGGCCGAATGTCTGGCTGGATTTTATATTAACTGGTTTAATGTCTCATCCCAATAGAGCTGGGTAACAGGATCTGTGTGGGTCAGAAGCAAAATACTTTCTCAAGTGACAAAAAAACAAGCAATTTTGTGTTCAAAAGCTATTAAAATTTGTAGTATTTCCATTGATTAAACTTTCAAAAGTAAAGAGCTGAAATAAATAATAATAATAATGAAATAATAATACTACTACTACTATTACTACCATTACTACTACTACTACTACTACTAATAATAATAATAATGAAATATTACTACTACTACTACTACTACTACTACTACTACTACTACTACTACTAATAATAATAATAATAATAATAATAATAATAATAATAATAAAATATTACTACTACTACTACTACTACTACTACTAATAATAATAATAATAATAATAATAATAAAATATTACTACTACTACTACTACTACTACTACTACTAATAATAATAATAATAATAATAATAATAATAATAATAATGAAATATTACTACTACTACTACTACTACTACTACTACTACTACTACTACTACTACTACTACTAATAATAATAATAATATTAATAATAATGAAATAATAATAATAATATTAATGAAATACTACTACTACTACTACTACTACTACTAATAATAATAATAATAATATTATTAATAATAATGAAATAATAATAATAATAATAATGAAATACTACTACTACTACTACTACTACTAATAATAATAATAATAATAATAATAATAATAATAATAATAATGAAATACTACTACTACTACTACTACTACTACTACTACTACTACTAATAATAATAATAATAATAATAATAATAATAATAATAATTAATAATAATAATAATAATAATGAAATAATAATAATAATAATAATGAAATACTACTACTACTACTACTACTACTACTACTACTACTACTACTACTACTAATAATAATAATAATAATATTAATAATAATGAAATAATAATAATAATATTAATGAAATACTACTACTACTACTACTACTACTACTAATAATAATAATATTAATAATAATGAAATAATAATAATAATAATAATAATGAAATACTACTACTACTACTACTACTACTACTACTAATAATAATAATATTAATAATAATGAAATAATAATAATAATAATAATAATGAAATACTACTACTACTACTACTACTACTACTAATAATAATAATAATAATAATAATAATAATAATAATAATAATAATAAAATGAAGAATGAATGAATGTGACTTTACTACAATGTATTTAACAATGTTGTAATAAAATACAATGTTGTAAAATGTGAAAACCTTATTTTAACAATACACAGGATATCACTCAAAAGCCTGGGGTCAAAAAGATTTCTAAAATGTTTTTGAAAGCAGTATCTTATGCTCAAGACTGCATTTATTTGATAAAAATTATAATACAGTAGTATCATGAAAACTGAAAACCATGACAGCATGTTTTTAGTTCATTGTAACTTATTAAACTAAATTAATCATGTTCTAACTTTTTTATAAGTTACGCAAGCTGTTGTAAGTAAGTTTAACATAATATAAGTTCAACGAACTCAAAAGGTTAATTTTATTCAGCTTAAAAATTTAAAGCAACCAGGATTTGTTAGAGTGTAGTCAATGTTTTACACTGTAAAAAAAGTTGAAATTAAAACTGTAAGGCAACTTGCTGTAGAGCTTTTTTTGAGTTAACTCAACTTGAATCGAGTCAAGTGCAGTACTTGGGTTAAAAGTTTGAGTCAGCTCTGCAGCAAGTTGCCTCGCAATTTTGAATTGAGTCAACTTTTTTTTTTACAGTGTACATACAGTAAGTAAAAATATGCTTTACAGCTTCAATACAAAAAGGTTTTTTATATGCTAAAACTTACAAATTAATTAGTGTCTATTTCAGAGGTCGCCACAGCGGAATGAACCGCCAACCATTCCAGCATATGTTTTATGCATCGGATGCCCTTCCAGCCGCAACTCAGTACTAGGAAACACCCATATACTCTCACTTTCACACACACACTCATACACTATGGCCAATTTAGTTTATTCAGTTCACCTATAGCGCATGTCTTTGGACTGTGGGGGAAACCGAAGCACCCAGAGGAAACCCATACGAACATGGGGAGAACATGCAAACTCCACACAGAAATGCCAACTGGCCCAGCCGGGACTCGAATCAGCGACCTTCTTGCTGTGAGGTGACATTCCTAACCTGAGCCACCCTGCCGACCTAATTTAGACATGTAAACACTTAAAATGTATATAGTATGTTGCAGTTATTAATATCTGCTTGTTAAGTTGTGATGTATGACCACTTTTTAGTCATATCACACATTAAAGTGATCTTTATATAAAACCATGGTATACACATCACTCTGTCGACTTGCTGCATCCTAGTTTAAAATATCAATGGTTCGTTGTTAGTCCATAACGATCTCTCTGAACCCATGAATAATGATCTCCCCTAGTGGCAAACCATTGAACAAGTGTTTCAAGTTTTGGCAGTTTAATGACATTTTGATGGCATTTACTTAATTAAAAGCTCACTACAAATATGTCAGCATTAATTCGCCTTCAGCCACTACACCCCCGCTGCTGGAATCAGCTTCCAGAAATAATCAGATGTGCCCCAACATTAGGCGCATTCAAATCAAGACTGAAAACACATCAGTTTAGATGTGCCTTTACTGAATGAACACTGTGCTAAGTCTGACAGATCACAGTAGTATGTCTTTTGTTTCTATTTCATTCTTTTAAAAGCTGTTTAACACATTTTAATCTGTTTTTAATCCTTTTTATTTTTTGTTGTTTTTATTTTCTAATAAATGTCTCTTTTATTCCTGTTTATATAAAGCACTTTAAATGACCATTGTGTATGCAAATGTGCATTATAAATAAACTTGCCTTGCCTTGTTTGTACTTTGTCTGAACCATAGGTCTCTTTTATATTTTCATCCCTATTGACTTTATAGTGAGCTTTCATTTTAGCCCAGATTCTGTGTTGGATTTATTGATTTAGGTTGGTTGGTTGGTTTCTTTTTCATTAATAAAGACCTTTTGAACTCCCCCTGGCTGTTCTGCATTTTGGGTTGCATCTGCTAACCTGAGAAAAAAGTTTCAGAAACTTTATGCAAACACACTTCCCATTTAATTGCAAAAAAATCATGAGATTCACCAATGTTGTCAGGAAACGAATGCCGTTACTTCATTAGTTGTGTGTGAAACTCATCATGTTCTCTCCTGCTACAGCTCATCTCATGCATAAGCTGGCTTTCTGTTTTTCTCATCATGAGATGAACTGGCTGAAAATCTGCTCTGGTGTAAAGAGGAAACAACTGATGCACTGAGGGAGAAAACGTGGCCGGTTCAAGCACAGGTCTCCATAATGTCATGGGGAATTTTAGATTTAATTAATTGTATGTTTATTCTCTTACAGTTAGACATACATTATTTAGCTGTTCATCCATTTTAAAAGCCATATATTCAGTATGTGCACATCAAGGTGTTGTAGGTGTTGAATGATTTGAGTTGTGTCAGGTTTTGCTATTGTGTTTTCCCATCAGCAACTGTAGCCATTTGTTTAAATGCCGTAGGCTTTATGCTACATGAACAAACAAGAAAACTGGGCTCGTTGCATCTGATTTTAGCGAAAGTAGTCTGAGCTGATGGCAACATTTATGAATATTAAAAAGACTTGATGTCAATCTGCATACAATATGTAATATGGGACATTGGACTTTTATGAACACAATAATGGGGGCTGTAGGTTAAAGATCATAATGTTGGGGGTTGTTTTAGTTGGGTTTCGTTGTTAACTTGCTCCAGATCAGGTTTTATTCTGGGTTAGAGAGCAAACCTAAACTGGACCAGCTGCGAGTAAAGCCACTTTTTAGGTACACTTTACTAGTACCAGCTTGGACTTATTTGTGCCCACAGAACTGCCACTCACTTGATATTTTCTCTTTTTCTGACCATTCTCTGTAAACCCTAGAGAAAAACTGTCTGAGATGATGGCAACATTTATGAATATCAACAAGACTTAAAGATAATAATGTTATAAATATTGTTCAGTTTCTTGCACAGATTGGTTGTTTAGCATCATAAGACTCGGATGTTTCATCTGATTGCACAAAGACAGTTTGGGTTTTTATTCAGGTAACTTTCCATTTAGTTTGAGCTAACTATTTTTGGCTCAAGTAAGTGGATTGTTTTAATTGGGTTTCGTTAACTTCCTCCTGATCAGTTTGTATTCTGGATTGAAGAACAAACCTAAACTGGACCAATCAGCTATGAATAAAGCTGTGACATATATCTGATGCAACAAAGCTACCCCCAGTCTGATAGCATCTTTTTTTTTGCTCCAAATGAAACGCTTTTAACCTAAAATACTTTTTCAAAAATCAAAAATTGTCTTTAATAATTTATTTATATGAATTATAATTATATATGAAGAGTTCAGATGCAAAAACCTCAAAGTGCCGTATGAAATTTACTTCTAAAAGGAGCATTTTTCTCAGCCTCCTATGCTTATGTTGATTTATTGCAGTTTAAAGGCAATGAAAATAACCTATTCTTTAGCATAACATTAAAATTATTGAACCTACACACAGGATCCTTAGACAAATGCAAATTTAAGAAGAACATTTAAAACGGCACTTAGTATTTTTTGCGTCTGAACTCCTCATATACTTCTTTTATATTTGTATAAATAAATACAATTATTTTATAGAAATAATTTTGAATTGTCAATTAACATTAATATTGACTTTACATTTCCCAGTGATGGGTTGCGGCTGGAAGGGCATCCACTGTGTAAAACATATGCTGGATAAGTTGACAGTTCATTGCGCTGTGGCGACCCTAGATTAATAAAGGGACTAAGCCAAAAAGAAAATGAATGAATAAATGCCTTTACATTTCAAAACATACATTTAAAGTCATATATACATTTTCTTTATTATATAAAGCTTTTAAAATGACTTTTGTTTTGAGCTGTTGAAACAAATTGTTTGCTTGATTTGCATTTATATAATAATAATTTAGCAAATGTTAGCTTTAGGTTGCCTTCTCAAACCTTTGCTGGTTTTGTCAACACTAACTCTGCAACTCAGAGATTGTTCAACTTGTTTTGTGCAACAGGCCTCAGGAGCCACAGTTATTATTTTTGAAATAGACCGTTTAGTTTTTTTGACTCTCAAAGTGCCAGCTTTGACTTGCATTTCAAGAATCACTGATTTATGAAGCACAATTTTAACAGCAGCTAAGTATGGTGACTTTTTCTAAAATTACCCCAAAGTTAGAAAAAAAAAACTGATCATTTTTTATTTTTTATTTAGATATTTTCCTAAAGGCTGTACAAATCTAGGGTAAAATTGTTGTCCTTCAGGTCAAAGCTATAAAACCATTTTTACACCACAAATACTACAGGTACTTTTAGTATTACAAAAATATACCCTTGACTTTAGTCAGGAACATGTGTTGTCCACTGATTAAACACTGATGAAATACTGCTCACTGATGAGGGACAACCTTGACATTCACAGAGTTTGTTATGAAGATGAGGTGGTTTCTTTATGCAAGATAGATTTGAGGATTGAAATTAAATTTAGTTGCTTCATTTTAAATGTTTAGTAAAGTTGGGTCATTTCTGACCTGATGGGCGAATTGTGTATACAGAATTCTAAGACAGCAGAAGACAGGTTTAAAGTTTTACTAAAGAGAAAAGCAACCCACATCTTATGGGGGAAAATTAACAGCAATCTTTTTGGGTTTCTTAAAAAATCTTATATTCTTTAATATTCAACCAGGCTCATTCTGAAAACCTAGCCCTATATACATAGTGCCAAATACATCCCAGGAGGTACGATTTTTTTCACCAGAGGCCGCTGTGTATGCTTTTTGAGATCTCAAATTTCTCTTGCGAGTGCCATTTGCTCCTGCTTTTTTCGTGAAACCACCATTGGTCATTGTCGACTGACTGACTGACTGACTGACTGACTAACCGATCGACTGACCCACCCACTTCCTTCCCTAAACCCAACCAATAGTGTTTTCAAACGCACCGATTGACCAGCGCCCACCCACTTCCCTAAACCCAAATGACAGTTTTAAAAAGCAACTCAGAAAAAGATAAGCCCTCGTCTGATTTTTACCGTGTTTTCTCATTTGACCACATTCTCATCCAGTTATTTACTTGTTTATTTTTCAATAGTCAGCTACTCTCTGCATCTCAAGTCCCCCGACGTACATGGCGAGCTAACTAAACAAACTGGTAACAGCGGGAAAGGCATCCATACTGTATGTAGGTAAGCGGTCAGCTGGTAAGCTCGAAAAGGAGTGGCGTCATACCGCCCCATAGCATTCATTTTAAAGACGAAAAGCAGCCATACATACTTTTGGCTACATAATTTGTGATCTCCAGAAAAGTACTGTATATAGGGCTACTTTTTCAGAATGAGCCTATGTTACAATATCACATATATCTAAAATCATTGCTCCTCTGCCTGCTGTTACAAGTGTTTCTGGTTTATACAAGGACATGCTGCTTTTATTTATATTGCATAAATGGGTAAGATCTGAAAGCTGTATTATAAGGCATTAAAGAGATTCATAATACACAATGAAACCACAGGCATTACAAATGCATTACTTTGCATGCCACCGCATGCAGTAGTGCATAAATCTAAGATGTGCTTAAAATACAGTACTTGCATTGTAAAGAAAAACAGATATTCTCATTGTAAATGGAAAATAAATTTGTTTTGGGAACTGTGCAATAACAATGGGTGTGTATCTTAAAATAGGGTGTGTATCTTAATAGTGAGTTGTTGAAGCTCATAACTCTTGTTCCTAGCTAGTCTTTACTTAAGTCATGTTTTTGCTGATATAAATCTTGTCACCAAACTAAACTACGTAAAGGGGAATTCCACCCAGTTTCAATGTTTTTATTAGTGAGTTCTTTATCCTACAGCTGTTCGTGGGACGTAGGCAAATATGCACCGCTCTGCCAAAAGCAGGAATCAAGAGATTCATCCATAACACCTTTTGGCTGTAATGCTAAAGCCTCCCAGCTTGAGAGAAATGGCTAGTTAGGAGAGCTGGTCTGAGGCCAAACGTGTCTGGACTAGACAGCTGTATCAGGCCAAAACTTTAGGACTTTTGGAGTCAGTAAATGTGTCTACTTACACTAGAAATGAATGTTTAACTGTTTCTCTAGGGTGATGACAAACCACCAAACATTTTAAAACTAGGTTAATGACATACTGTTCAAATTAAAGGTTTCTTGGTGAGTCTTTAAAAGCTCAATTTGTCACATAATAGGGTTTGTGGGATCGTTAAAGGGATGGTTCACCCCAAAATAAAATTTCTGTCATCGTATATTCACCCTTGTGTTTGTTCTAAACCCATAAGAATTCATTTATCTCCTGAACCCAAACGCAGATATATTTTTTAATGAATTCAGAGAGATTTCTGTCCCTCCACTGAAAGCTTACTCACCCAAAATATTGATGCTTCAAAACGTTCATTAAGAGATCAAAAAAAATAATAAATCCATATGAATTGAGTGGTTTAATCCAAGTCTTCTAAAGAGACATGATTACTTAAATGAGGAACAGATTTATTTGAGGCTTTTATTCACATACAGCACGAACACGGATTGGTGAACAATTCATATTTGGTCACAGCATGCTTGATATATAAACTGATCTCTTTAGAAGACCTGGATTAAAACACTAAATTCATATGGATTTTTTCTATTTTGACATCTTTATGGATGTTTTAAAGCATCAGGGTTTAGGATGAAAGCACCAGCTGAGCCTCATTGATGTTTTTCTTACAACTGGGGAAACCTAGTGGTTCTACATGGAAAAATAAAAGTGCTAAAAGGGATTTGTGTGAGTGTTTGTGTATGTGTGCGTGCATGTGTGCAATATGGGTAACAGGGTAACCATAAGAATTTATGTTTTTGTATTATGGGACTTTGAACTCTTCTCCAAAAATATTTAAAGTTGAAGAGAGAAAGTATATAGATGAACTCAAACATGTGAATTATGAGATAGAGGCAACATATTTTTTGCAGAGTAGGACTGCAACAAAACATTCATTCATTCATTTTCCTTCGGCTTAGTCTCTTTATTCATCAGGGGTCGCCACAGTGGAATGAACCGCCAACTTATTCAGCATATGCTTCCCACAGCGGATGCCCTTCCAGCTGAAACCCATTACAGGTAAACACTCATACACTCTCACATTCACACACATATGCTATAGGCAATTTCATCCCAGGCTCATTCTGAAAACGTAGCCCTATATATATTTCTGGAGAGCGCCAAACACATCCCAGGAGCAACAGTGCAGTTTTTGTTTTCGCGAATCCACCAGAGGCCGCTTTTTCAGATCTCAAATTTCTCTCGCGAGTGTGATTCATGCCTGCTTTTCTCGTGTAAATCCACCGAAGGCCACTGTTGACTGACTGACTGACTGACTGACTGACTGACTGACTGACTGACTGACTGACTGACTGACTGACCGACTGACTGACTGACTGACTGACCCACCGACCGACTGACTGACTGATCCACCGACCGACTGACTGACCCTTAACCCACCCACTTCCCTAAACCCAACCAACCAACAGTTCTAAAAAGCAATCCAGAAAAAAAAAGCCCTTGTTTGATTTTCACCACGTTTCAGATTTCATCACATTTTTACTCATCACATTTACTTGTTTATTTTATTTTTTATCTTTTGTTATCTTCTTTCCCACTTTCTGGAACCGATCTTCACTAGATTCGATCCCTGTCGTCATGGTCAACTCCTCTCTGCATCACAAGTTCGCCAATGCATATGTCAAGCTACTGGACAAATTGGTAACAGTGGGAAAGTTGTCCATACGGAAGTAAGCAGTCAGCTGATAAGCATGAAAAGGAATGGCATCATAACGCCCTATAGCGTTCGTTTTTGTATTATTATTATTAGCCGTCTGTTATTTTGATACATCAGCACATACAAATACAGTCTCGGCTATACAGTGGGGAAGAAAAAAGAAAAAAAAAAGGTGGGGAAATATGCAAACAAGTGAACAGGATAATACAGTCAGGCTAGGAGCAAAAAAATATATACCATAGAATAGAAAATCAGGAGAAATTATTGATGAAATGCCAAAAAGGTGTCCATAGCTGCTATAAGTCATCTGACTTTTGATGTACATCATAGGTGAGTTTCTCAAGTGGAAATAAGGCACATACTTGAGACAACCACATTTTAAAGGAGGGTACCGATGACCACAATAAAAGTATACATTCCTTTGCCAGATAGACCAAGATTAAAAACAAATGTTTGGTGTGGGAGTCCAACACATTCTCTACTCCACCATATAACAAATATGAAGAGAAAAACTAAATTTTATCTTAAAGAGTCCTTGTAGAAAATGATGTATTTTCTTCCAAAAAGAGGTGATTTTGTCACAATACCAGAAACAGTGAAGGAATGTTCCTTCATAGCGTTCGTTTTAAAGATGAAATGCAGCCATACATACCTCTGGCTACATAATTTGTGATCTCCAGAAATTGAAATGAATGTTAAAATGTACTCAAACATCTGTGAATTATGAAATACAGGCAACAATATTGAGTAGTGTAGGACTGCAACAAAACATATTTATTTTAAGTTAAAATTTAATTTATTTAAAAAAAAATCAATACAATTAATAATTGTTAGAAAAATTGACAAATAAATTCATTTGACAAAGAAAATGCAATAATAATTTTTTTTTAGAAGTTATATCTATTTCATTAAATAAATAATATAATAAATAATAATATATTTCATAAATAATAAGAAAATCATTTTAACTAAAAAAATGTCACTTTTCAATAAAGATTTAATGCTATTTAATGGATTTACTAACATGAATTAAGAATGAACACTATTTGTGCACTAATAATAGTTGTAATGCATTATTAAAACCCAAAGTTGTGCTTATTAATATTAATTAATGTGCTGTGATTTAAAGAACTAACAATTAATGACTTTATTTGTATTAACTAATGTTAATAAAAATGAATAAATACTTTAATAAATGTATTGTTCATTGTTTGTTTGTGTTAGTAAATACATTAATTACCTAAATCAAACCTGTAAAGTGTGACCTGATTATTTGTATTTTATTTATTTTTATTTTATGTTTTTTTTTCTTTAATTTTTCATTTATTTTTTACTTCATTTAAATAATTTTTTTAATTTGTTTTTATTACATTTTTATTTATTTAATTGTATTTTATTTTCTTATTTTTTTATTCAATGTCAATTAATTTCACCTTTTTTATTTTATTTTATTTTTCATTTATTTCTTTATTTATTCATTCATTCAATTTATTTTATTTTATTTATTTTTTATTCCATTTCATTTCATTTATTTATTTATTTATTTATTTTATTTCATCCTTTTGCCACAGCACTGAAGGGATTACCTGTGTTCCCCTTTGAACAGAATTGTGTTTTCAACCAAAACTCACCTGTAAAAGAAGGCTTTTGTTGTCCGACTGGATTACACCGTGAGTGACATTGACGGCTATGGGATTAAATATAAGTTTATGTTGCCCCTCCGATTCTTGGCATCCCAGTATCCTCCTGCAGAACAACACTGATGGCTTGTATCAAATTCAGATGTTCTGGTCTGGAAGTCAGCTCCTCTTCTGTTTCTGTAAAAACCAAAACAACTTTAAAACAAAATAATAATGCAAAACAGTTGTGCAACAATTCACAAATCTTTCAGCCAGTCATTGACATATCTTTATTAATCATATGGTTTCATTTTACTAAACGAAATGTAATATTTTGTAAGAGAACAATAAGACAGTCAGAGCACAAGGGAGACAGTAATGTTGCATAACAGAGGTGTAAGGCTTAAAACAACATTTCCGTCCAAATAGAAAGGCTCGTGTTGACTTTGACCCCTCCTAGACAGACGCTGGCTATTAAAAGTCAATATCAGTAGTGCTGACACTGGAACATTTCTCTCAGCAGCTGTGGTGTCGCTGCGCATTTCAAATACAGTAAGTGTACCGAGGGACCCACTCTTCTCTTTACATGCGTCTGTAAACATGTTTATTCATCAGTACGTTCATGTGGGAAGCAATCTGAATGAAGCTATATCTAGTTGCATTAGGCTTTAAACCACATTGTTTCATTTAGACACATCAGTGTTTCATCATGAGCCTGGATCAGTGCTTCGCAACCTTTGTAACTTCAAGGCCCCCCTGCTGTCAAAGTCAATATTCAAAAGACCCCATTCACTTTTTATTTTTTCAGCTAATTCATTAAAATGCTTAATCAACATCGTGGACTGATTTGTATGTGTTTATATGCACACGTTATAATAACTGCACATTATGATGCATTTATTAAGCATTAGCAAAAAGTACATTCAATGTTTTTTAAGCATTATCTCTACATTATTAGACATTAGTAAGAGGTTTATAAATACAGCTGCCAATTCTGTATTATTGACATATAAACACATTTATAATGTGCTAAATGGTTTAATTTCTTAATGATTCATTTTTGATTATATTATTATTATTATTATTATTATTATTATTATTATTATTATTATTATTACAAAGCAGTTATTTAAAAGTAGCTGGTGGTTTATACGATCAATCAGAAAGAGTAAGTAAATGATTGATAAACTATTCAAATGAATATTTATACGTCTTATTTTTCAGGCATATAGTACACTGCAAAAACTATTTTCTTTTTTGTCTTGTTTTGAAATAATAAGCAAAATAATAATATTTCAGAATTTTTTTTTCTTTTTTTGCTTACCCAATTGGTAGATTATTTTGCTTACACGCTTAATTTTGACATTTTATTTCTAAAAACAAGACAATATGTTTTACTTGTCTAGAAAATGCTGCATGATTTAAGAATTTATAGATATTTAGACTAGAAACACGAGAAAAACTTTAGCTTTTAACATGTAAGAAAACAGTTAGTTGGTATGTTAATAAATGTAATGTATGTAATGTCTATTTATATAGCGCATTCATCGTGTATGGCCATACAGCCACAGCGCTTCACAATCATGGGGGGAGTCTCTTCACACCACCACCAGTGTGTAGCATCCACTTGGATGATGCGATGGCAACCACAGGACAACGGCGCCAGTGCGCTCACCACACACCAGCTATTGGTGGAGTGAAGAGACAGTAAAAGAGCCAATTCAGTTGATGGGGATTATTAGGAGGACATGATGGATAAGTGCCGATTGAGGGACTTTGGCCAGGACACCCTACTCTTTACGAGAAGTGCCATGAGATTTTTAATGACCACAGAGAGTCAGGACCTCAGTTTAACGTCCCATCCGAAAGATGGCGCTCACTGACAGTATAATGTCCCCTTCACTTTTACTGGGACATTAGGACTCACACAGACCACAAGTTGAGCGCCCCCTGCTGACCTCTCTAACACCACTTCCAACAGCAACCTAGTTTTCCCATGTGGTCTCCCATCCAGGTACTGACCAGGCTCTGCCCTGCTTAGCTTCAGTGAGTAACCGGTCTTGGGCTGCAGGGTGATATGGCTGTGGGTTATTAAAGGGCACCTATAATGAAAATCAACTTTTGAAAGCTGTTTGGACAGAACTGTTTGTAGGTGTGATGTGTCCACTGTCGTATTGAAGTGATTTAAGCAAAACAAGTCTTTTTTTTTTATTTCCTGATGTAAAAATAGGATCAAAATCCCATTGATTTTGTGGCCCGCAGTAACATGACATCAGAGTGCAGTTCCCCCCCCCCATCATCAATTGATTGAAAGGTGTCATGTTTCTATAATAACATGTATTCACATCCACAGAACATTTTTCAGGGCATCACGGTGGCGCAGTGTATAGCACAATTGCCTCACAGCAAGAAGGTTGCTGGTTCGAGCCTCGGCTGGGTCATTTCTGTGTGGAGTTTCCATGGTGTATTTTTGTGATAAAGTGTGGATGGATGTTTCCCAGTGATGGGTTGCAGCTGGAAGGGCATCCACTGCGTAAACATATGCAGGATAAGCTGGTGGTTCATTCCGACCCCAGACGAATAAAGGGACTAAGCTGTTACGTCCCTGATGTTAACGTCTAGGAGTGGGAGCAACAGTGAAAATTTATAAAAATGTTGGTTGGGGTGAGTGTGGATCAGTCCCCTGCTTTCACGACAACACACCAGATTAAAGTTAAAGAATTTATTAACAAAATGTACAAAAACTGGGAAGCAAAATAGAACTTCAGGAGGGGGAAAGGCCAAAACAACAAACAAAAGTACACTCTAGCTAGTTAGGGAGTAAAACTGTCTAAACTGACAAAGCAAAACAAATCAACAACAGAAATGTACACTAACTCCCTAACTAAACATAAACAAGAGAAAAAGCGTTTTAGAAATAAAATAGCACCCACCTCCTTACGGCTTCCAAACACAAAGGTATTTTTCAAAAGCAGAGTTCAAATGGTTTCAAAAGCTTTTACAACAGTTTTTAACTTCAACAAGTTAAGCACAACAGTTTCAATAATCTTTCAACAAGACAACCAAGCAGGAGAGAGACCACACTCTGGAAGCAAGCTTCAATGTGGCTTGCAACTGGCAGGCTTTTAAGCTTGCCGGGCAACGAGCAGCAGGTGGAATCAATTAACCTCCTCTCCTCCACACCTAGCTGAGAAACAGGTCACAGAGTAAAAGAAAAGAAAATGAATGAATAAATGAAAACATTTTTAAACCCAGGTTTATTCTGAAAATGTACTGCTAAATACATTTCTGGAGACCGCCAAATATGTCCCAGAAGGTAAGTTTTTTTCGCAGATTTTGTTTTCATGAATCTGCGAGAGGGGTCTGGCTGCAGACTCGATGCAGATGCAATTTGAGCTGCATGCAATGCAATCTCAGCTTGCATCATAAAAGCTGCATCCAGATACTATTGGAATCTGCCACAGGCCTCTGTGTATGGCAAATTTCACTTACAAGTACCATTGCTGCAGTTCTTGTGTAAATCCACCAGAGGCCGCTGTCGACTGACTGACCGACTGAATGACTGACTCAACTGCCCACCCACTTCCCTAAACCCAACTAATAGTGTTTAAAAAAGCAATGCAGAAAAAGAAAAGCCCTCGTCTGATTTTTACCATGTTTTCAGATTTTACCACATTCTCACTCTGTTATTTACTTGTTTATTTAATTTTTTTGCCTTCTGTTTTTGTCTTACCACCAGACTCGAACCACACTGTAAAAAAAAATCTGTTATTTTACGGCAGCTGGGGTCCCGGAAAAACAAATAAAATTTAAAATAATGGCTGTTAAATTACAGAAATTTACTGTAAAATAGCAGACGTTAAATTACAGAAATTTACCGGAAATTAAAATTTCAGGGAAATTTCAGTAATTTAACGTCTATTATTTTACGGTAATTTTTTGTCATTTAACAGCCATTATTTTACTTTTATTTGTTTTTCCGGTACCCCAGCTGCCGAAGTACAGTTTTTTAAAACTTAAAATAACAGAATGTTTTTTTACATTGCATTGTTGTGGTCAACTCCTTTCTGCGTTTCAAATCCACCAAAGTACATGGCGAGACGCTGGACAAACTGGTAACAGAGGAAAAGCTGCCCTCAAAGAGGTAGGCGGTCAGCTGGTAAATGCTAAAAGGAGTGGCGTCATACCGCCCGTAGCGTTCGTTTCAAAGACTAAACGCAGCCATACATATGTCTGACTACATAATTCGCAATCTCCAGAATAGAGATTATATATATATATATATATATATATATATATAGGACTACGTTTTCAGAATGTGTTGACACTTTTTTTTGCAAATAAACTGAGATTAAAATATCTGTTCCAACTCTCTGTGATTTTTAAGTACTTATAAGTTTAAAGCATTTTTAAAACAGAGCATGTTTGTAATAAAGACAGTAAAATTGCTAATTCTTAACAGCTATAATGACCACGGCCGCATGGTGTCAGTAAATGCTAATATGTGTGCGTTTACTGCAAATGGCATTTGTGTGTGACTCATCATTTCAAAAAGGTTTAAATAAACTCCACCACAAACACATAAAATACACTTACTTGGTATTTTGACTAATGAGTTGCATTTCAGCTTCATCCGTGTCTCTCTCTATCACTGACTGCTGTTTATCTGACGTAACGCAGGGCAAGCAGACACGCATGTGGGAACAGTGGGCGGGGAGAAGCAGCTCATTTGCATTTAAAGCCACAGGCTACAAAAACAGCTACACTGTACTCAGACACCAACATGTGTATATTCTAGAGGCTATAATAAATGAGCTGATGAGTGTTTTGAGCTGAAACTTTACAGACACATTCCAGAGACAACAAAGACTTATCTTACATCTTGTAAAAGGAGTAAAACAGGTGCCCTTTAACATAGAGCTCAGCTAAGGAGAGGACTATTTATGCTTTGTAAATCCCTTATAAATGATCATTAAAAGCTTGTTTATTTTCTAATCTGAAAAAGGAAATGAACGACAGAGTGCTTGAGAGCAAAAATAATAATGATTTCTAGATACAGAAACGAAACTGTATCAAATCAAATGTAAATTTTGGCAATGTTTTCTAAAAATAAATTTAAACCTTGTTTTATTTAAACAAAATACAATAAAATATAATAATTAGTAACACTTTAGGTCACATTTCATGATATTAACAAACCATTAACTAACACTACTAGCTTAATAAACTAATAATAAGCTGTTTATTCATAGTTAGTAAGAAAGAAGTTGGGTTTAGGTTTTGTGTAGGATTAGGGATGCTGAATAAGATCATACTTTATAACCACTAATGAACAGTTAATGTCTTAATAATAGGCAGGTAATAAATGTTACCTAAAAAGTCTACAATATAACAATGTGATAAAACATTTCAGTGTTATTCAGAAATGTTTAAATTGTACAATAATTTTATTTGTTAGATAAGATGGCAAAGATTTAATTTTAATTTTCATAATATCTATATGAATATTGTAAATAAAGCAGTGAATATCGAAGTATGGAATGCTGTTTTTTTATCAAATCAAAATGCTTTGATCAATATATTCAATTTTTGAAGTCATTTAATTGTGCTATATACATATAGATATATTTTATTTTATTTTTGTTTTTGTAAATAATTTGGGGTTAGTCAGAGGCCCGCTTAAAGATTACCGGAGACCCTAATTTCGTTCTTTGAGAAATATTGGTCTGAAAAAACAACAAACAAGTGAGCAAAAACGTCAATGGTGTGTTTCCCATGAGCTGAGCTTCCAGAAACCTCTGAGTGCTTTTCAAGAGCAACAATTGCATATGTCCATGTCCGTGACCCCTGACAATGTGAAAATGCGTCTGTACTCCTGTGTCTGTCTTCCCGTCTTTGTTTATCAATTACAAACCATAAACAGGCCACTGTCACAAGAAAATCTGTGTCAGGGCAACATCTGACACAATTCGCCAGAGAAAATGAATGGAAAGAATAAAAGAGATTCAATTAAAGTGTTTGCGACAATGAATGCCTCGCACTTGAATGGCATGATAACCGGAAAGAGACTGGACAGAGATTGCAATTATACAGAGACACTGTTTTGTCTCTATAGAACTCCATTCATATGAACAACTCTTTCTAATTGGGAAACTGTAAAATATACTGATGATGGCTTCATTTACCTCCATTGTGAAAAAATAAAAAATAAATCAAAGAGCTTCGTCCACCTGGAGGTTTTTTGCATAAGACTGACTGACTTGCAAAAGCCTTTTAAGTTTCATGTCTCAGAGCAAGTAAGAGTGGTATCATTATAATACAATACAGTTGCAGTACAGCAGAAATACACAGCTTGTAGATTATAGGCTACAGAAGAGCCAAGCAAACATCCAATCAATACTACAGCACAAAATGAGCGCTTGTAAGATGGCAGCTGAATGATTATCATACAAAACACGAATCCGGAATTAAAGAGCACGGAATTAGTGTAGTTATTACACTGAAAACAATTTTTTAAGGTAAGTGGTTGCACACAATTTATATGGGCATTTTCTTTTAGAATTAGTCCCTTTTTTCATCCGGGGTCGCCACAGTGGAATGAACCACCAACTTATCCAGCATTGGTTTTACGCAGCGAATGCCCTTCCAGCCACAACCCAGCACTGGGAAACACCCATACACTCTCATTCACACACATACACTATGGCCAATTTAGTTTATTCAATTCACCTATAGCGCATGTCTTTGGACTGTGGGGGAAACCGGAGCACCTGGAGGAAATCCACGCGAACACAGCAAGAACATGCAAACTCCACACAGAAATGCCAAATGACCCAGCCGGGGCTCGAACCAGTGACCTTCTTGCTGTGAGGCGATCGTGCTACCCACTGCGCCACCGTGATGCCCTGCAACCACTTACCTTAAAAGAAATTAGTAAATCTAATGAAAATTTGTTTTTAGTGTAGTGTACAGAATGTAGAAATGAAGTGAGGTAATAAAAAGCTCAAACTTTGCATGTTGTTTCTTCTTTTTTTCATTATTTTTATGAAAGGTTGTGTTTTTTAGAATTTTTTTAAGAGATAATTAAAAAGGATAAAGTGAAACAGATTTATTTTTCAGAGCATACTATGCTCATATTTATCACTGAGTACGTTTACATGGACACCAATAAATTTTAATATGATTAAGACAATACTCTGATTATGAGTCTACCATGTAAACAGCAATTTTTGATTAATTTACTGTAATCCGATTAGGGTCGAACTAAACAGAAATGGAATTAAGACATGTGGAGTATGCCGATTTTAGTCGCATTATTGAAGTGCAATACAGACATGTAGACACCTTATTCAAACTATTACAGTCATGTAGGATTTTCACCCGCATTTTGTGACAGGATATTCCATACACACACGGCTGTTTGACACTATATTCTCTGCACCTACCGAGTCAGAGAAGGACCACAGACACCAATTCTGTTAAAACAACACTCATCCAGTAGTTCATAGTCACATCCAATACCTCGTTTGTCACGGGGGGCATGCATGAAATGTTCCTGAATGAATGTGAAAGTGCAAAACTGCAGTTAAAGTCGACAAATTAAAACGAAACACCTGAAATTACATGAAACTCCAGAGGAAATGTGGATATCATTGTGACACGATGTTAATGCAATGATGTGCTATAACATGTAAAATGAGATCATGAAATAAACATTCAAAAAGCAACTCATGTAATAAACATTCAAAAAGCAACTCATGTAAACACCTTAATCATATTATTGTCTTATTCAGATTAAGGCAAATAATTTGATTACTGATGTCCATGTAAACATATTCACTGTTATCAATTTTGAAGCCAATCTACCAGTAAGGTTTTTGGCACCGCTGTTTATGTTCCAGTGTTAGGGACCGTTCAACATAGCCACTAAATGTGTGTTGGGCACATTCCTTTAAAATTATAATTAGTTATAGTTACTTCTCACAAATAGTAACTGAGTTTCAGAATTATAAAAGTATCTAATTACCAGGGAAATTAACTATTGCGTTATTTAAAAAAATCGAATGTCAAATGACAATAAAATAGAAAACATTGTACACTAATCCAGTGGTTCCCAAAAGTGGGGGGAGACAATGAGGGGGTCGCTTGGTGATTTCCAAAAATCTAATTCATTTTATTAAACTATTAGAATTATCATATTTTATCAATAACCTACAGAAAAAACGTAGGTAATAGTTACATTAAAAAACAACATGCAAAAAAAATACATCAGCCTTTTAAT
This sequence comes from Danio kyathit, assembly GCA_903798195.1. Taxonomy (NCBI): domain Eukaryota; kingdom Metazoa; phylum Chordata; class Actinopteri; order Cypriniformes; family Danionidae; genus Danio; species Danio kyathit. The sequence continues at coordinate 21,293,784 of LR812535.1, read as the reverse complement.
TTTTTGGACTCCTAGGGTGATTAAGTTTAAATTGAATATTAAAGACACAGCAATAGCGCCAGATCCAGCAAATTGATTTTATGGCATCAGGTTGAACTTTCTGACACCTTTATGGAACTCAAGTTTAAACGATGAATAGATTTGTGTGTGCCGTTGTGTGCAAGGTTTATATATTTAGAACCACCTCAGATGATATTGGGGGTCGCGAGTGACTGGCATTGTTATTTTGAGGGTGGTGGGCTGAAAAGTTTGGGAACCCCTGCACTGATCTACATTATTTTAATGTTGTTGTGGGACAATGTGAGAGACAACTATCAAATTTAACATATCATTATAAATATTATCATTACTATAGTTGCACAATAAAACACAATAGATCTTATCTTAGAACTTATGGATATTAGATATTATTTTGCTTTATTCTGTCTAATAAGTGTTTGCAGTGGAGAAAAATCAAGTTTAATTGCTTTAACGTCGTGGCTTCGTCTCCTCCATTGGTAGCAGAGCTCACGTTTCTACCTGCCTTCTTTGTCACTAATTTTGTGGCGGCATATGACGACATGAGGTGCATCATTAGATTAGAATTACTTGTCACTGACACAGAGAGACTCTTTTTTTTCCTGGGCATAAATCTGCGGTCACACTGGACTTTTCCCTCCATAGACTTCCATTCATACGTACACGGATGCGTCAGACCGGAAACGCAAGGTCATGCGTTAGATTTCGCAGGTTGCTGAGGTGCAAAGTTCAAGCTTGGTGAACTCTGACCTGAGAAATCGCATCACTTGACTGCGTGAGATGAATCGAGGATCAAAACATGACCTCTCTGGACAGAAATTTAAAACATGGAGCAATCACTTGTATTTTATAATCATCTTGTAAATGACTTTTATAATCCCGCCCCTTTGCGCAGCGCCGCACGACAGAATTTCGCAAGCTAGTGTGACCACAGCTTAAGTTGCACAATACATAAACATTCTTGCCTTTCACCTCATTGAGGGAAAATCAGCGCTATTTCCAGTTTGCGAAAGCTGCCTTTGAACTTGTTGGAACTTGAATTTGCCATCATTCTGACTCCGGTCGTCCCAATCAACCTGATCACTGTCACCTGAATATTAATCAGCCCCGCACCTGCTCGTCATTCCCCTTCATCACGCCAGCACTACAAAAACCCTCACCAACCCTCACTCATTATCCAGCCTCATTGCTAATATGAAGAACTGTGTCCTTGCTACAGTCAGTGTTAGTTACTCTAAGTTTACCTACTTCTCTCATTCCCTGTGATCTTCAGTGTCGGTGTCTTTCCCTCCTAGTGTGGTTTCTCCTGGTCCTTCCTCTGGTTGTCGTTGGTCCCTTATCTGTATATCTGTGTGCCTTGCTTCTCTGCATTATCCTCCGGTCACCCTGGTCCATCTGGTCATCTATATCCATCCTGCATATCAGGTTCTTTGAGTTCTGTTTATACCTGCCATCCTACACAAACTCTAGCTATACTTACATCTCTGGATCCAGTCCCTTCTTGTGACAGTTGCATTGTAGTATAATATATCCTATAATTGTGGAAAATGTATTATTATTATTATTATTATTATTATTATTATTATTATTATTATTATTATATACTTAGATTACTGTAGCTGGTGTAGGCTATTACCATAACAACTACAAAATTACCACAACAGATTAGTCTATTGCAGTATGCATTAAATCCATAAATGGAAATGTGACCATATACAGTACATGTTAAATTACATGTTTAAGCAGTCCTAATATCTCTTTGAGGGGTGCTTAATAAATTAATATTTCAGAATTTTGCATTCTGACAAGCTGTAAACTGATAAGATTCTATTGCATTGATTAACTCCAAAGCTAACACCTGTACCGTTTTTAGATATAATAAGAGTCCCGTATGAATTATAATAAACTTGTGTTAAGTAAAAATATATAATAAAATATATTATATTTTATAATTATTAAAAATAATTTTATAATTATTTTTACATAATAAAAATAATTGATGTAAACTCACAAGGAAACTTTGTGTCCAATTAAACGATGTACATATTAATGATCCTGAGAGTAACGTCAGAGTCTGTGTTTTGTTCAGTTTTTGCACCCTAGAATGAGAAAACAATAGTGTTTGACACTCATGATATGTCATTTCCATGTACCGAGCACTTATAATTCAGCTATTCCTAAGTCAATCAATTGAGTCAGTCAATATTTCAATTTAACCTATTTATTTAGCAGGTGAACAACCAGCCTTTGAAAAAAAAGTGTTCTTTTAGTTTGACTAGAATGTGCAACAATGAGAAGGTCAAGGTATTACAGAGACATATGTTAAAAAACCAGAAGGTGTGGGACGTCACGGCCACTTACCTAACGGTCAACATCCCGATTAACCTGTGAGCAAAGGACCAGAGGGGGGAATGAATGAGACGTGGAAGCGGACCATGAGTCGAGTGGGACAGAGGAGGAGACAAAATGAGAGGAGGGAGCCGAGAGCCAAGGGAATTGGGAGGAAGTTGTACATCCAAGGAATGGAAACACACTGGACACTAAAATGGCCATAAACTCCCTAAGAGAGGTCAGGGTTATAAAAAAACGGCTGGGGAGATTCAAAGAGGGAAGGAGGCTGTCAGCACAGCCGTAGGGAACCAAGGTGCAACAGGTTCAGCAGAACCCAGAGAGAAGGGTGAGTCTGCTGAAGAAAAGCCATGAGCTTTATTAAAAGCACACAGCGAAGCCTAGAGGAACATGCATAGCATAATATCACAGATATAGAGCTACATGTTGTAGATTTAGTGTTTACATTCACGTTAAAATATAAATACAGTTTTTCTCAGTGGCTTTGGTGCATTTCTCAAAACACTATTTACATTTGCACAACAGTTAATGCATTTCTCAAAACAATTAGTACAAACTGCAAAACCTAGTAGATAACCTGCAAAAGTGTGTCACTTGCTCAAAATGGAGAGCTCATTCCTCAAAAGCAAGTATTCATGTCAATGAAAGTTTCAGTGTCATCAAGATGAAAAGTCCTGACACCATTGTTTATGAACAAGATAGTCAAATGGCTTTGTCATGTTTTCATTATGACAGTTTACTCTGTATATTTATTTCAATGCAAAAAAGTCAGATTTTGGTGACACTTCCTGAAAATGCTCAAGACAGCACTATATACTATTCACACAGCCATTTGAAAACTACAGTAAAGTTAGACATCACTGCATTTAGTGAGGTATCTGAGTACAAGACACTGAATATGTATGCATCCCATTTTTACTGCATTTGCTCTTTGCAATTCTCATTTATTCACAGCATTGTGTAAAAGAATAAATACATCCTTATTTACAACAAGCATACACTCCCTTTGGCTAGAGCTGTGCACAACTGTAAACAATATAGCAGTACATATTGCAACTGAACCTACAACATACACAGGTCTGTAAATCATTCATCAAATTGTTCAATTTAGAAGACATTTTCAGGAAAAAAAAAAAAACATTTAAAGTTTTAATAAAGTTAGCTTGACAGATTTTGACGAGTTCAACATTTTTGTATGTAATGACTCAAGTAATGAAATGAGGCTATTAGTTTTATATGGAATGACTATTCAGCATTCACAAGTTTAGTTAATTTTGACTGACATAACATAAGCAAATGATAATGTTATAAAACAGCAGAGAGTTGTATGAAAGCAATTGATGCATGTCCAAAAGCATTTGCAATTTGTTGGAAGGAATGAGAAACTGCTACTATGATGTGCACAAATGACTAATTGTTTTGAGAAATGCATTAACTGTTGTGCAAATGTAAATAGTGTTGTGAGAAATGCACCAAAGCCACTGAGAAAAACTGTAAAATGTAAAAATATATACAGTGCTTCCCACAGGTTTGAAATATGGTTGCGGTGAAAGCCGAATTAAATACACTATTTACCCACATCACTTAAATAGTTAACTATATGCGACAAACAAAGCGTAATTTAATTTTTAATAATAATCATATTATGACACTGTTTCTTTTCAATGGGTTAAAGTAAAAAAAAAAAAAAGACTGTTAAAAAAAGAGTGAAATAAAAAAAAAAAATAGTTTTATGCTATTCGGGAGCCATGTGCACCCACTGACAGCAAACTTGAATGCCAAAGCATTTTAGATATTTATACAAAATATCCTATGTAATATATTAACCTCAGCAAATTAATAAAATAATCAGCAAATGAGAAATAAACGACAGAAAAGTTAATAAAAACAAACAATATCTCTAAAAAATTATCATAGTTGCAAGATTAAAATGAGTAGATTTTTTCAAATAAGGCAAATTCGTTGATTAAACATTACTAATTGTGTACATATATTTTGCAGCCAGTTTAGATGTCATGTCGTCCTCTCTGAGTATATAGCAAAGTCGTTTAGAATAAAGAATGAATTCTTAAATTTTTTTTACATTTACATTTGCATTACAAAAGAGTCATTTAGAAAGCGAAAGCAAAACTTGAATTCCAGAAATTTTAGGAGAATTAGAAACCCGGGCCGGACAAATTTTTTAAGTCCCAAAAATGTGTGTCTCTGTGAGTTTGAAGAGCACGTGAAACTGTCTGCACGATTGTTGACAGGTTTTGCGGGCACAAAACGAAACTGGTAAACGAGAGAGGATTTTCCACTACCTAATCGATCGCGGATGTTTGGTTATATTGAGTGGATACAAAAAATGTAAAAGGATGTAAATAATACTTGAGGCGACGCAGTAGTGCAGTAGGTAGTGCTGTCGTCTCACAGCAAGAAGGTTGCTGGTTCAAGCCTCGGCTGGGTCAGTTTCTGTGTGGAGTTTGCATGTTCTCCCTGCATTCGCGTGGGTTTCCTCCGGGTGCTCCGGTTTCCCCCACAGTCTAAAGACATGCGGTACAGGTGAATTGGGTTGGCTAAATTGTCCGTAGTGTACGAGTGTGAATGAGTGTGTGTGGATGTTTCCCAGAGATGGGTTGCGGCTGGAAAGGCATCCGCTGCGTAAAAAAACGTGCTGGATAAGTCGGCGATTCATTCTGGTGACCTCGGACTAATAAAGGGACTAAAATAAAATGACATAAAATGAATGAATAATACTTGAACTAAATATACTTGGTCGGTCATTAATGTACTTGGGCAAGCAAGGAAAGTCTATGTGTGGAATACTGTATATATATAGACTGCAGCTCTGCACACGAAGATTGGCCAAAAGAAAAACGGTTGTCCAACTGAGCCGGGTTTCTCTCAAAGTTTTTTTTCCTTCACTTTCGTCAATTGGTGAAGTTTGTTCCTCGCCACTGGCTTGCTTGGTTTGGGGCTTGTGGAGCTGTGCATCGATGGATTTAATCTTCAGTGTTTGGACTTTCAGCAGTGAAAATTAAATCACACTGAACTGAACTAAACTAAACTTTAACGCTGAAACTGGACTGACGCAGTTTCAATTTACTATGTTAAGATGCTTTGACACAATCTACATTGTAAAAGTGCTATATAAATAAAGATGAATTGAATTGAATTAAATATGTACTGGTCATTTGGTGAGGATATTATACATTCATTTTACATTAGGAAAAAAATGACAAAAATAAAAAGAGGTCTTCCACAGTAAAACAACCATTTTAGTTCCACAAGAACCTTTTAGTGATCAGAAAAAATGCTTTAGCGTTATTCAGTAGTGTTACTATATAAGTACTTGTATAATATACATAAAACAAAGAACATCTAAAGTATCCATCATGTCTTTTGCTGTTTGCATTATTAGCATGTACAGTATGGTTTCAAATCACATGGTGTAGATTTTATAAAAAAAATCCAGCAATTTATACGGTGAAAAAATACTATAGATGTTTAATGAAGTGATTGTCCACACATACATTCATCAATCTTTCATTCAGATGTATAGGACTTAAACCCCTCTTCAGTAACATACAAGCAACCATTTCTTAGAAAGAGAACACATCCATCAATAATTATCCACATATCTCAGTTCAGCTGAGCTCAAGAAAATTCTCATATTTAGATCAGAACTTCCAAGAATGAGAGAGGAAGGCTTATCAATGCCTCGTTAAGCCACAAAACAGATTAAAATAGAACCATTTTCTTTCTTGATTTTCCACGAAAGTAGATAAATCCTGACCTCAGAAAGGTTCTGAAGCCTCTTAGATTACCTTGCCCGCCACTAAAACTCAATCAAAGCAGCTTTTGTCAGGCTGTAGTGCCTGGCGAGCGCGAGCGGGCACCACTGTGACCTTTCCACAATAGCCACTGTTCTACAACATGAACTATGGAGCTTAACAGCAGAGAATAAGACCGGTCCATTCTGAGGAGACAATTGCATTCTCTAGGAAAGCAAGAGCCTACTCGGCGGTCAACCATCAAAATACAAGAGCCATTCTGGATTAAAGCAGTCTGTCTGGCCATCGCAGCGTCGTCGGCTTTAAAGCGACGAAGAAACGAAGACAAACAGCAGAGCCATTGTCCAATTCTTATGGCATCAGAGCTATCACAACAAGCACAGAGCCGCGCAGACACAGCGCCAAAATCAACAGCCTCTCGATTCCTCTGAAACGATCCTACGTGATATTTACATTGGAGGAACACGAAGAAATGCACTTTGTGAACATGATCACAGAGATGAGTACAGGTTTCACATTTAGGGCAACGCTCGGTTGATTTCAACCGTGTCGCTTTTCTGAGGTGCATACAATGGATGATGTGTTTGACGGATCGTTTTGGCTGTCTGTCTTGGCCACACACTCGAGAGAAATAAACCACTATGGAGCGGGCCTGAATAAATGATGTGTGAACGTCTAACTTAGTCGACATAAATGTACAATACGGACCTCCGTGCAGTCCCAGAATGGGGAGTAACCGGCAGATGGGAGGGCGCATGAATGCATTTAAGTGGACAGGGGGTCACAGGGCAGATTAAAAGACCCATAAGAGGATTGATATTTGAGCGATCCTCTGTTTTTCATGTCATTCGCCAGAGCAGACTGTTTCCTCGTCTTGTCGAGATCTGTCATGGTATTAACATGCCTTCGGGGGCTCCTTCAGATTAACTCCCAGGGAAAATCAAAGATGTCTCTGCACATTTATGTGGGTTTAAAGAAACCTTTTACCCCCGAAAATTTTTGAATTATTTCACCTTGCTGTCATCCAAATCTATTTGACTCGCATCCAAAATGACACAAAAAGCCCTACTAAAAGAGCTCTGTGAGAGAAACAGACAGGATTTGAAGTTCACTTTGATGCATGAATGAATTTTCCTACAGGACTGTTCTGAATGAAAGGTATATATAGTTTGACTTTTCCTTTGAAACAACATTTATAAGCTATTTTTTATGAAACTCGAGAGGTTTCTGTGCCACAATTAAAGGTGTCATAAATAGGCATGGGCCGGTATAACCCAGCAGGCACACAACATCATAAGACATTAATATTAGGTTAGATATAGATCATGACGTCAGATGACCAAAATTCAATTTCTAGCCAGCGTCTAAGGACAACGATATTTTGGACGTCCAATAACGACACTAAATACGTATATATTTGGTTGATTTTAGGTTGTGTTGGAAAGTGACCAAAATCCAACGTCTGATAGATGTCATAGTAGTAACATTCACACAATGTCAAGGTGTAACATGAGTAGACATTGATATTTGGTTGATTTTAGGTTGGACATTGATGTTTAGGTTGATGATTTTGACGTCAACCCAATTTTCATTTCCAAACAAAATCCAACGTCCCCACGACGTTGAAGTACAACGTCAGTATGAGGTCATGTTGACGTCCTGTGCCTGCAGGGAAGATTCTGACAGATAACCTTGGATAAAAATATCATGGTTTGATGGTATTGTGATTACTGCTCTAAAATATATTCTTTTAAAATGTCTGGTTCTAATTGTGAAAATATTTCATTTTGAGAAACATTTAAAATATTTTGGAACAGTATAACACATCAGGCTAAATAATTCAAATGAATCATTGACTTCTGCTGTCTTCATTAGTTTCAAAAACAGTAAACACATTTTAAAATGGCATCTTTGAATATATTTTCTGCTGGAGATACTGTTGTCCTAAAAAAAAAAAAAATTGTAAATAAAAAATCTTACACATACCTCAGGAACGGTATAGCTGAAAATGTTGGTGGTTTTAAAACCTTGACTTTTCCAAACCGCAGTATACCTTAAAAACGGTTGTCGTCTCATGCCTAGTCATAAAGTAAGATGCACGACAACAACTATTTCAGCCAAAAATGGGAAAGAGCCGTTTACACAACAATGGCATCTTGTGATTGAAAATGCATAAATCTGCAAGGGTTTCAAAGTGAAAATGCTGCTTTTACATACAATATTGCACTATAAAACATTCTGTAAGTTTGAATACTTAAAACTTTGTATTTGTAATAGTGTAGGAATAGAATATATTAAAACCAATCTGGCATGACGACTTTTTTTTTTTTTACATTTGCTGCGTCGCAATTCACATACAAAATAGTATCCTAAATAGTATTCAAAAATAAAATTAGTATATCACAAACCATAGTATAATGAAAAGAGAATGCCAAAGGTTTCCGGATGGTTTACTATTTCCGGTAAAAAAGAAGTGTAGAAACGTCCATAATCTAACCGCTAATATTGCCCACAATACATTGCACATTAGAGTTCTATGGTTGTTGCTATTTCAGATATGGTTACAGCCGGAAGTTATTGAGAATAATTTATATTATTTACTAAATTTCCCATTAATTGTATTTTATTAACGTCTACCCCTACCCAACCCTTAACCCAACCGTCACAGTAATGTAAAAACAGTAGCTGTCCCGGGTATTATTTATTAAATTACCCAGTAAATTGTATTTTATTAACGCCTACCCCCACCCCAACCCCAACTATCACAGTACTGTAAAATATTAATTATTGTTATACAATGTTACAAAAATGATGCTATAGCTGTATCCTATCTAGACTTTACCAAGTTTTAGTTGTTTAGAACTACAAGCTCGGGTAAAAAGTGTGAACAAACTACAAACTTGAAGGAGACAAACGAGACAAACCGTCAAATTATTAATTCGGTAAAGTTGTTTGAATGACTGTTTATTAATATCTAGCCAATTGGAACATCTTTAAACATTGTTATATTTCATCTGCAACAGCAATGTGAATGTATATCAAGATATGTTTGGACATTAACTTCTGCGGAATTGTCGAAAGACCTGAGGAGATTTCTCTGCATGAAAGACTTGTGAACGGCAGATTATCCTGCTGCTGCTTCTCCAATAATGTAGGTAATTAAATATGAAAGAAATGTGGATGATGTGTCGAGATGATTGACAGGGGACGTAACTAAGAAATATTACGATCTGTCAACGAGGAAGTAGTACGTGTCCCAAAGCTTGCATACTCTTTTGTTACACACTCAAAAGTATATACTTTTCCTTTACAAAAAGAGTACATACCTTTATGGCGTAGTATAAGTATGTCAATTTTGACGCAGCGTTAAGACTTTATTTTTTTAACATGTAAACAATAACTACAATGACACTAACAAACAAAGCAAAAATAATAAAGCACAAAATAAAATCATTTTTTTTTTTTTAGATTAACATTCTTATACATGTCTGAATAGGAGTAGGAAGAAGAATATGCTTATGTACTGCAATACGCCACATTAATAATATTTCCACAATTTCACTGCACACACAGAAATATAACATGAATTTTATACAATTATATCTCTCTTCTCCATTAATAAACCATTTTTAAACATTAAAATGAAGTAAAATATTCCTTGCTTTATACAGTATTTTTGCTGTTTGAAAATTAACCAAATCAATTTAATATTTTTGATTTTAGGCAAAATAAATGTGTGCTCTTCTCTACGGCGTATATGATGACAATCTACATTTATTACAATCTTCTGAGCAATAATTTAAATATGGCAATATTAATAAAGTATGTGGAGTGATTTGTGGTCCAGAACATATACTTTGTCTTTTTGTAATACAAAGATACTTAGAAAGTTTATTATGAACATGATTCATGTGAGATTTCTAACTTAATTTTTCATCTATTATCACCACACACGAAAATAATATATGTCATTCGCTCTTTATTTGTCTATACACCTGTTTGTATCTAAACTTGAGTTTTATTATTTCCAAATCTTATGCATTTAGTTGTAGTTACATTTGATGACAATTAATTTCTGTACACTGTAAAAAAAAGTCTCGCTGCCTAACATTTTTAGTTGAATCAAAATAACATTCTTAGGCATCTCAACTCCACATCAGTCAAACTGACTAAAAAATATTAAGTTAAACTTTGTATAACTAAAGATATTTAGTTAAAACCCGATCAACTGATTAAAATGAGTTAAAGTAACAAAAACATTTGTTGTTACACTGTAAAATCCAACAGTCAATTTTATCAAATGAAATGAGTGTAGTTAACTCAAAATTGACTGAAAGTTAATTCTACTCATTTGAAAAGAGTTTTGATCTCAGTGATGAAGGTAATGAGTTAATTAAATACCTCATTACTTCAACTTAAATGGAGTAAGTTCACAGTACTCATATAGATTCGTTTTTTACTCAAATGGTTTGTAGCAATCGGTTTCCTCAAACGGTTTGAGTTGCCTTAACTTATTGGGTTTTACAGTATTCAGTTGGTTTGAGTTCTCTTCATTTATCGGCTTTTACTGTGCTCAAATTGCTTAATTTACTCAAATAGATCACATTCACTAGGATTAGTTTTGAACTTAAATGGTGCAATGATGCAATTGATTTCCTTAAACGGTTTGACTTATTGGGTTTTACAGTGTATGACTTTTTGTCATTGTTTTTTTTTTGCAGTGTAAAATCACCTTTTTTATTTTGCTCATATTCAAAGTAACAGTCTCTAATAATAACGCTTATAAATTCCAAATAACAAATAATATGTGAGTCATCTACAAATAAAACTAACTTAACTATTTTTGATATTTTACAGAGATTGTTTTTACAGTGTAAAGCAAAAATAACTTCGGACCAAGTATTGACCCCTGTGGAATACCACAGGTAATGCTCAAGCATGTAGATGAATATTGCACCAGTCTACAAACTGTTTTCTTTCTTCTAAACAAGCTTTTACACAATCCAATACTACCCCCTTAATCCATATTGCTACAGTTTATTGATTAAAAATCTTTGCTAATAATCTCTTGTAATTTCGGTATCACTTTATTTTGATGGTCACTTTCATGCTTTTGTTGAATTTGAGTTACATTGCATCTTGCCAACTAATTATCATTAGATTAGAAGTATACTGTTAGGTTGGGGTTAGGGTTAGTGTAAGTTGACCTGTACTTGCAAAGTTACTGATAGTCAGATAAATGTCTGTTGAAGGAGCATATCGGCGGATATGGGCTCTATGCACTGCTAGAGTTTTAGAATCAGAATCTTTATTGTCATTGTACAAAATACAACAAAATTTACATTTGCCCTTCCCTTCAGTGCAGTCCTATTTGTCTAAAACAACAATAATAATAACAGGAGGTAAAAAGGCACCAATAATTATAAAAGTAGTAACAATACAATGTTAGAAGTGCGTATAAAGTGTGTATAAAGTGGCAAGTGCATTTTCTAGCAGCTTTTAAGTTTAAAAGTGAGTAAAATGTTGGCCAGAAAGGCATACAATTTAAAACCAACGATAAACTTCCAGTAAAAGCTTAATGTGAGTATTTTCAATTTTCAAAGACATGGCGGGGGGAAATGGAATCTAATGCAGTGCTTCTTGTCTGATCTGAGAACCACTTCATATCGTATATCTAACAGGCAGTGAAGATCGCTGATTTTTAAAGAAATCAGATCTTTAACGTGACAATTTTGTAATAGAAAGACAGTTCACTAGAAGCCCTTGGGCTGCCTGGCTTAAACTTAAAAGTCTGTGTGCATATAGCCCAAGCAGACAGTTTACTAATACTCAAATGAGAATTAATTGGCATGTAGTTGCAATGCAACTTTTTGTCAACAAAATGTGCAATACGGACCATCAAAATAAAGTCTTACCGTAATTTCTTCCATCAAATCAATGAATGCCATTGACATTGAACTGTTGTAACGTTGATCTGAATCCATACTGACTGTCAAAAATCAATTTGTAACTATCTAAAAATGTATCTAATCTTTAATATTTAACTGTGGAAGTAAAGAAACTGGCCTATAATTCAAGATGTTTTGTCTATGGACAATTTCTGCAGCTGAACCACTTTAACTGTTTTCATTTTGTTTTGGAAATTTACCAGACTGAAATGATACATCACAAACATATGTTAAAGGGTTTGAGATCTCCTCAGTGACCTTCATTATGTAATAATAAACTCTGCCTCCTTAGAAGAAGATCAACGGCTGCTTCATCTGCAGATTTGAGATGTAGTAGTTAAATAAAGAGAACCAAACAATGAAGACGATCTGAAATCAACAAGACACTGTGCTGAGCCAATTTGTGGAAAAGCACAGTCTTTGCATTGCCTTATTCTGATGCCAAAATTAGGAAAAAGAGGATGAACTATATTTTTAATGAAGTTCCAGAGTGTGCCAGTAAGAACTTGATCCTTTGTTCATTCTTTTTACCATGGATTCATTTACAAACAAGGCACAATTCCATGCTGGCTTTTCAGAAAGTATATTATAAGTGGACCACAGAGAACAGTCCAAAATAATAAGGCAGTTCAAGGCCCCTTTACAATTGCAGGTAATGAAGGATGTGTTCTTTTTGTTTGTTTGATCCAGAAGAAGAAGAAAATATGTTGGTATTTTTATCAGGCGAGGATAGCAGCGTTCACACTTTCTCAAATGAACAGCACTAATTACATCAGGGTTTGTCCTAATTGACCCTAACCTGCCAAGTGTGAACACATCATTAAATTTAGGCGATCTATAAAGGTTGTAAAATTAACACACACAAAAAAAAACTAATAACCCATATGCATTGACAGGTTTAGTGAGTTTTGTGAAGAGATCACTTTATTTGACAAACAGATTTCATTTAGGCTGTGTTTACATCTGAGCAATAATGATCGACATGCAGCAGTAAACAAGGAAGGTCAAACATGCATGCTTGATGTGTGCCTATGAACCTATACTGACTGGCCACTTTATTAGGTACACCTTACTAGTACCGGCTTGGACCATCTTTTGCCTTCGGAACTGCCTTAATGCTTCGTGGCATAGATTCAGCAAGATACTGGAAATATTCCTCAGAGATTTTGGTCCATATTGACATGATAGCATCATGCAGTTGCTGCAGATTTGTCGGCTGCACATCCATGATGCAAATCTCCCATTTCACCACATCCCAAAGGTGCTCTATTGGATTGAATTATGGTGACTGTGGAGGCCATTTGAGTACAGTGAACTCATTGTCATGTTCAAGAAACCAGTCTGAGATGATTCGCGCTTTATGACATGGCACGTTATCCTGCTGGAAGTAGCCATCAGAAGATGGGTACACTGTGGTCATAAAGGGAGGGACATGGTTAGCAACAATACTCAGGTAGGTTGTGGTGTTGACACGATGCTCAATTGGTACTAATGGTCTCAAAGTGTGCCAAGAAAATATCCCCCACACCGTTACACCACCGCCGCCAGCCTGAACTGTTGATACAAGGCAGGATCCGTCCATGCTTTCATGTTGTTGATGCCAAATTCTGACCCTACGATTCGAATGTCACAGCAGAAATCGAGACTTGTCAGGCCAGGACAATCTTCTATTGTTCAGGAGTGACACCCGGTGTGGTGTTCTGCTGCTGTAGCCCATCCGCCTCAAGGTTGGACATGTTTAAGAGATGCTCTTTTGTATACCTGTGTTGTAACGAGTGGTTATTTGAGTTACTGTTACCTTTCTATCATCTCAAATCAGTCTGCCCATTCTCCTCTGACCACTGGCATCAACAAGGCATTTGCGCCCACAGAACTGCCGCTCACTGGATATTTTCTCTTTTTCAGACCATTCTCTGTAAACTCAAGAGATGGTTGTGCGTGAAAATCCCAGTAGTTCAGCAGTTTCTGAAACACTCAGACCAGCCCATCTAGCACCAACAATCATGCAACGTTCAAAGTCACTTAAATCACCTTTCTTCCCCATTCTGATGCTCAGTTTGAACTACAGCAGATCGACGATGTCTACACGCCTAAATGCATTGAGCTACTGCCATGTGATTGGCTGATTAGAAATACAAAGGATTTTTTTTTAAAAATTAAAGATTACATAATTTTAAACCTTTATGAGTTTCTTTTTTCTGTTGAACACAAAAGGAGATATTCTGAAAAATGCTAGATGTTATCTATAATTAATCTTATTAATGTTATTAAAGTTTTTAGTGCCTTCTCAGGTTACAGGATTAATTTTAGTAAATCTGAAGCGATGCCTTTAGGTAGTCTACAAACTGTCCCGTCAAGCTCAATTTCTTTTCCATTTAAGTGGTCCCCACTAGGCTTTGTGTATCTAGGAATACATATAACCCCTAAATTTGATCAGATGTTTAAATCAAATTTTACCCCTCTTTTTAATGGGATTAAACTTGATCTAGAGAGATGGAATACTCTTCCTATATCCTGGCTGGGGCACATTGCTTTTTTGAAAATGAACATTCTTCCAAGATTGTTATATCCGATTCAGATGATCCCAGTACTTTTTTTGCAGAAAACCTTTAAAGATCTGGACAGATGTTTTAATTCTTTTATATGGGCTGGTAAAAGACCTCGCATTAGGTTTAATACATTGCGTCTACCAGAGGATATGGGTGGTCTTGGTCTTCCGGACATTAGAAGATATCAATTGGGTGCCCATTTACGTTACTTAAATACTTGGATCTCAGAAGACCCAGCCTCATTGTGGCTGGATATAGAGTCTTCTCAATCAGAGGTTCCCCTTCACAATTTGCTCTTTCTCAAAAGAATGAAGACTGTTAGAGTAGCTTCCACAAACCCTATAACTTTAAATTCTGTGAAGGCTTGGCATTCGGATAGACGACTTGATGGTAAATCATGTTTATCATCAGTTTATACTCCAATTTGTAATAATCTAGATTTTCCCCCAGGTATTAGTGATTCACGTTTTCAACAGTGGGATCGTAAGGGACTTTCTAAACTAAAAGATTTTTTTGATAATAATGTTCTCATGTCTTTTAGTCAGATTTCACAGAAATATTCTCTTGATGGACGAGACTTTTTCCGCTGTTTACAAATAAGAAATTACATTCAAAAGGATACACTTCTTACTAATTCAAGTTCTTCAGAAATTGAAAAGCAGCTATTTGAGTTGCACTCGATTAAATCTATAAGTTCATTTTATAGTCTGTTATCGGAGTATGCTAATACAACTACTCATTCTCTTAAAATAATCTGGGAAAGAGAACTTAATATTCAAATAGCAGATGAAGATTGGAATATGGTTTGGAAAAATGCAAAGAATTTGAGCATATGTAATAAAGTAAGAGCTATTCAACTTAAGATTCTTCATAGAGCTCATATTTCTCCTTTCCAGCGTAGTAAATTTAGAGCCGATTTCTCTCCACTCTGTCCCAAGTGCAAGACAGAAATAGGTAACCTTACCCACTGTTTCTGGTTTTCTAACAAAATTCAGAGGTTCTGGTTGAGGGTTTCCGAAGAAGTGAGTAAAGTTTTGGGTGTTTCTGTGCTTCCAGATCCAGCATCTTATTTGTTAGGAATGTCCCCTCCTGTAAGTCTTGATAAGTAAAAAATGAGGCTTTTCAATTTTCTTATTTTTAATGCAAGAAAATGTATACTTTTACAATTTTTGGATCTCAGATAAGGCACCCTCTGTTAGAATGTGGCACAGAACTATTCTTGAATACGTGTCGTTAGATTATCTGACCTGTATTGTACATGATAAAAGTGGAGTCTTTCATAATATCTGGGAACCTTTCATGGCATATACTGATTTTGATATTGCTTCTATCCTGACAAGAGGATTTATTTAAGAATGTCATGGTTGGTTTTATTGATTGTTTCACACTTAATATTAATACTTCAATATTATTGTAATTTTCCAGACCTACTGAACTCCCATGTATGTATATGTGCACCTGTAAACCCCTATTTGTGTACGTGAGCTGAACTGTACCTTCTTGTTTGTTTTTTTGTTTTTTTTCCCTTCCTTTTTTCATTTGTTGTTGTCATTGTATCATCAGTATTTTGTAAGGATGTTATTTTATTTTATTTATTTATTATTATTTGTTTGTATATATATATATATATATATATATATATATATATATATATATATATATATATATATATATATATATATATATAAAAGCAAAAACTTAATAAACATATATATATAAAAAAAAAAAATGCTAGATGTTGGCACCCATCAACTTTCATAGCAAGAAAAAAAAATCTATGAAAGTCAATGGGTGCTAGCAACCAGCATTTTTAAAATTAAATTTAAATTCATGTTTTGGGGGGTGAACTATCACTTTCATTTATTTGGAAGAATAAGTCTTGTGGATTTGAGATGACATGAGGGTGAGTAAACAACTAATCATTAATAGCTCTCTGAATATTTCAGTTAGCTTTAAATTGAAGCTATTGTACATGCCTAGCTACGGAATACTCGGAGCATAGCGAACTAGTTGTGTGAAGCACTTTCATAATATTTATGGTACTTTGTGCGCCTTTTTTGAAGTTTGAAAGCTCTCATTCATCACATGGAAAACAGGCACCAGTAAATTATTCAAAACATTTTCTTTCGTGCTCAGACGGGTTTGGAACAACATGAGGGTGAATAAACGATGACCGAATTTTTATGTTAAATTAACGGAGGTATGCTAGAAGTCACGTGGTGCCACCAGGAACACAGTAATCTTTGATCTGTGATCCGAGTTTATGCTCTGGCACTTTATTGGCGGACAGGGTCATTTTGGAGGTTTGGCAGTGTTCCCTGACCTTCTTCTGTTCCCAGACAGACAGCAAATTGACAAATGAAAGACTGATAAACAAACACACAGACGGCTTGATAGGACATCTGAACACGCTAAGATCCGCTACAGTGCCCTCGGCTTTGCGGGCCAGACTGTCGTGCCAACCATCTTGGCAGTGCATGCAATGTGCCACCCACACTGGCACCACCCTAACCCATCCAGAAGAAGTCAATAATGTGGATGCGTCGCATGCATTCACGCGCCATCTAAATGCAGCATGAACCGACAATTTGAGAACTTTCCAAAAAGAACCGCAGTGGAGGTCTGGATCAATTTGGTTTTCTTGAATCTATAGGGCTAATGGCAAAAGTTGAGCCAAGCTGAACTTGAAAGCTTATGGTAACATTATCTTGATGACATACTGCGGATGAATACAAACCACTAATAAAATATAGGCCAAGAAAAGCATCTCTCAGTGTGTGGAGGACTCGGGGTGAAGCAGCTGTTGTTGAGTCATCGCTCTCACTACAGTTTTGAGTAAAGTGTGTTGTTGGCGCCCTCTGCTGGCTAAGATTTCTCCACACAACTAATGCATACTAACTGGATGCTACGATGTCTTTACTTTGTGACTGTTGCAAGCAGGGCCGGATTAAGAACATATTGGGCCCTGGGGCTATAGCAAACCCAAGAGCCTCATTTATCACAAAAGTAGCTTTTTTTTGCTATTATTATTTTGCTAATTAACATTTTTATCTAATTTTCCACTATTTGATTTTCATTCATTCATTCATTTTCTTTTCGGCTTAGTCCCTTTATTAATCAGGGGTCGGAATGAGCAGAATGAACCGCAAACTTATCCAGCATATGTTTTACGCAGCGGATGCCCTTCCAGCTGCAACTCAATACTAGGAAACACCCATACATTCTCATTCACACACATACACTATGGGCAATTTAGCTTATTCAATTCACCTGTAGAGCATGTGTTTAGACTGTGGGGGAAACCGGAGCACCCGGAGGAAACCCACGCCAACATGAGAAGAACATGCAAACTCCACACAGAAATGCCAACTGACCCAGCCGGGGCTCGAACCAGCGACCTTCTTGCTGTGAGGCGGTCATGCTACCCACTGCGCCACCGTGACGCCCACTATTTGATTTATATTTGATTATTATAAATGTTTTCTATTTTACTAAAGTAGGCGTACAGAATTAATCACATGAACTTGAAAACACATTTGCAATACTTTCCTAAATGAGTGTTTTACAATAAATACTTTAAATAGGGCTATCTTTAAATATATAACTTTAATCTTTAGCTGAGCAGAAATCCCTAAAATATCTTTAAAAGCCAAGTTTAGATTTGTCCATCTGTTGGGTTTTGGATCATATGGGGCATAAGAACTGGACGTGTGTTTGGATATAACTCAGTTTTTTGCGCACACTTTGTTATTATGGTTCATTTATTCATTTGCTGGAAATTAGAACTGAATTTAGAAATAGTTTTGAAACAAATCTTTGCGCTTAAGAAACTAAATTAAATATATAGGCTAATAAATGTCTTCAGTGGAGCGCGTACAACATTGTTTCCTTATCCAGGAGAGAAAGAGAAAGTAAAGAGGCCAAATGGAGGAGGCTTGTACTTTATCCTCACACTGCAAATGGTCTGCCTAACTGTTTTCTCACTAGTGAAGAGGCCAGTTTTTCCACCTACAAAGTCCGCCATGTAAATAGCAAATGTGCCATGGCATGACGCGACTGACACTTAAAGGGAATGGAAGATGAGACTCTGATTGGTTTATTCTCAAAACACACCCATAACTAATTAAGAAAATAAGCACAACCATGTTAGACCATGCACTAGGGCACAAACTATATTTTTCCGTCCATAACCTCTTAAGGCCCAAGGTGTTTTTTTACATGCATTTTTTATTTCTCTTTTCTATTTGGGCTTATTGGAACCTAATTAGAATAAAAATCTAAGTATCATCTTTTGATATGATGTACTTTTAGAAAATAAAATATGTCCATATATGTGGACTCGTGGTCCGAATTTTTATAAAACACTTTTTCCCGAATTTTTTTTTAATGCAAATTTACATTTTTTTGAACTTGCTTTGACTATCAGAGAGTAAAAATAATTTTTTTTTCCCATTTTGGACAGTTAAAAATAGGGTTTGGGACATTTCATATGCTGCACAACAGTTGCAAGATGACACTGTACTGTATGTCTGTAACAAAATATAAAACAATTCAAAGTATTTTAAATAGCCACTTAAGAGCTAAAAATGTGCTGTCCACATATGTGGACACTCGGGTCCTTGGAGGTTAAAATAGCAAAAGTGGATTCGGACTTGCCCTTAATGCTTTTGTGCCATGCGCTTTAGACTTTGCGCCTAGATCGTTAAAATAGAGCCCATTGTCTGATAAAAAGTCAGCATCAATATTTCATTGCTCCGGATTATTACTGTCGTTTTTATAAAAGAAAAGAAGTTTAGAAGTTTACTTTCTAACTGGTTCTAGTCATGTATGTATGTATGTATGTATGTATGTATGTACACAGTGTTGGGGAGTAACGGAATACATGTACCGGCGGTACGTATTTAGAATACTATTCATGAGTAACTGTATTCCGTTACAGTTACTATTTTTAAACAGGGTATTTAGAATACAGTTACTTTCCTAATACCATTGGAATACTTCGGGCGATGCGTGTCTGGCCCATAATAATATTACTAAATTGCCGCCGAAACCATAGAAACAGAAGCTACACTCTTGAC
Source organism: Danio kyathit (assembly GCA_903798195.1). Taxonomy (NCBI): domain Eukaryota; kingdom Metazoa; phylum Chordata; class Actinopteri; order Cypriniformes; family Danionidae; genus Danio; species Danio kyathit. The sequence continues at coordinate 21,274,066 of LR812535.1, read as the reverse complement.
TGCAATCACCAGCGTTAACTCAGTGAGACTCACGCAAATGACCCTGTTCTCACGCTCTCACGCCACACCTCCATTTTCTCACGCAGCAAAAAGGACGATTGCAAACACCGAACAACCGGACAACAACCATGATTTTCAAATAAACTGCTTTTTTTTGCCGTCATTGTTCGTGAATTCGCTGCTTGATGTTTCGTTTGCGCTTTCAGAGGTTTCATTTACGCTTCTTAAATTTACGTTCGCTTTTCTGACACAAATGTGGGCGGGACACCTTAGCCAAAGTTGGCAGCCCTGGTTAACTTGAGTGTACAAATATGAAGGATTCAGACTAGGGGCTCGAGGGGTTGGAGCCGCAACCGAAGCAACTTTCTAGCATCAAAAACGTTTTTTTCAATTAGATGTGAAAACCTTGATGCTCATTTGCTGTCCATTGATGCACTTTTGACCACAAAAAAATAACAAAACAAAAAGTATTTTAAAACATATGAATTAATCTGAAAGCTTCAATTCCAAATTGCAAAATTAGATATTTGTATCCAATATTATATCCCTGCAATGCATGTAAACTATCTTGATGTCAAATTGACATCTAACTATCTATCATTTTAGACATCAGCGTTAGATGTCAATTTGATGTCACTTTGACATCAAGGTAGTGAACTGACATCAAATTAATCAGCATTTTTTGATGCGGTTTTTGATATAGATTTTATTCCGCTGGGAAAGAATCAATCAAAAGCTCCAGGAGGTTTGCATTTGGAGCTCAGGTCCCACCCATTTGGAGCTGGCCCCGACTTTGGTTTATACTAAACTCAATTTTATCAGATAAAATGAAATATTTTTTACCCAATGGTTGTGTTTAGCCACATTTGACCCAATGTTGGTTTATAACCCATTTTTAGAGTGCTGTATCTAACAATCTATCTACAGATATACAATTATGTATGCAAAAGACATACAGTAAACTCTATCCATCCATGTATTCATTCATCCATCCTCATATTTTAAATAGAAATTTAAACTGCTTCAGCTTAAATTGAAAATCAAAATAATTGAAAGACTCTATGAAACCCATAGTACAGTACTTCTGGGGGTTGGAGATATTGAATTCAAATGACTTGATAGTTCAACTGCATCTCCAGCACAAGTCTCACCCTATCACATTTATGCATGTGCAGACAGAGGATAAATTATTAAGAATTTGAGAATCCTCACAGGCGCTGTTCCTGCAGGAGAGAAACCTCTGCTAGATCAATATCTGCTTCACCTCAGTGTCACTCCACAAGCACTGGGAAATTGCTGCTGTACAGAATAAAAAAAAAGTCCTAATTTCTCTCTAGGTCAAAGCTATTACTTTTCCAAAATATCACAGGCTCAAAAATGCCCACACCTATCCAGGATTCTCTCAGTGTCTCCAGTGTAGAAAAATACAATAAAGTTGCGGGTCTGGTCTCGAGTGGTTCCTTCACATTTGCCACATTTCAGTTTTCAAGTTGGTAACTATGGAAACTCATCCCGGCTATGATGATATGAGGGGATCATCATTTCCTCACATTTCAGATTCAGGTTACAGACTCAACAGAATTGTGGGAAAGAAGTGGTTCATAATATTTCTCATTAACCCATAGTGTAAATTTGTATATTCTATAAGCTATAGCAGCATCAGAGCATAAAATACTTAAAAAATAAAATCAAAAATAAGACAAAGTAAACACATAAAGGCAATGCTTTTGTTTGTTTGTTTTTAATAATAATGATAATAATAAAAATCTGAATCAAACCTGTGAAAATAAGGGATAATTATTAAAGGTGCTGCAGGTTTTTGACTCTTCTAATGCATAACAATAGCATAATATTCTTTTATTCATTCATTTTCTTTTCAGCTTAGTTCCTTTATTAATCTGGGGTCGCCACAGCAGAATGAACCGCAAATAGCACAATATGTTTGCAGAGATTTATGAAATGCCAAGTAAACATTCTTATTTATCTGAATGCTGAAGTCAGATATTTTGCTTTGAAAATAAACCTCCGAAACGCAACCTCCGGTGGACAGTAGCAGACTATGAAATAGGACGCAGATTTACAGTTCCACATGAGGTTATTAATTGGCAAATAATATAAATATAACGAGCGTAAACGTTAGGTGAGCAGGTTACATTGTAACCGCGTGTCCTAACAACATTCTACGTGATTTGCAGTAAGCAATTTGGCTGTTTGCACCAGATGAAACATGACAGAAATTAAATACAGCCATTCAGAAGCACATATGCACTTACTCACGAAATGGTAAGGTTTAAAATCTAATTAATACATATTAAACCTCTTCAACATTATTAAATGTACATGCTAAATCACTGATATGTGTTGGTTTGCATTATTTCACAGATCTAAAGTTCAATTTCAAACGGTTTATTTTATTTTCAAGATCTGAGGTGAACTATCTGCTGCTGCTTTCAGTAGGATGGCAATAAATGTCATGTAAAATGGCATTCGTTTGTTTTGATCCAGGAATGTAATATCTAGTTCAACCACTGGGTGTTAAACTTACATTTTGCACCTTTAATAATTATTATTTAGATTTTTCGTTTGATTACATTACGTGGAGTTTTATAAACTAATTTCGAGAAGAGCACGTGATATGATCGACTACAGCTGGTCCTTATTGCTAATCATTAGCAAGCCTATCGAACAATTCCAAAATTACTACACATATCCTGCCTAAAATTCATTCCCTATCTTCGTTTTGGAACTAAATGTTAATCTGAAAGTAAGTTAAGAATAAGCTAATTTGTAGGTTTAGACCCTACTGTAAAAAAATGTAAGATATTAAAAATGGATTTGCAATATAAGCCATATATAATATGAATATACACTTCCTGACAAAAGCCTTGTCGTCGATTCCAGTTGTAAGAGCAATAAATAATAACTTGACTTCTAGTTGATCATTTGGAAAAGTGGAAGAAGGTAGATTTTCTGATGAATCGTCTGTTGAACTGCATCCCAATCATCACAAATACTGCAGAAGACCTATTGGTGAAGGAAAACTCATGGTTTGGGGTTACATTCAGTATGGGGGGCATGCGAGAGATCTGCAGAGTGGATGGCAACATCAATAGCCATTTGTGCTGCCCATTACATTACAAACCACAGGAGAGGGCAAATTCTTCAGCAGGATAGCGCTCCTTCTTATACTTCAGCCTTCACATCAGTTCCTGAAAGCAAAGAAGGTCAAGGTGCTCTCCAGAATTGGCCAGCCCAGTAACTAGGTGTGAACATCCAAATAATCCTGATGATTTCTGGGAGTCCTGCAATAACGCTTTCTTTGTCATTCCAGATGACTTCATTAATAAGTTATCGGAGTCATTGCAGAGACGTATGGATGCAGTCCTCCAAGCTCATGGAAGTCACACACAATAATAACTCTTTTTCCACTGCATCATGACTTTATATTCTATACTGTACAATATTTCTGTTAAGTGACAAGACTTTTGTCTAAGCAAAGTCAGACCTTACTGTCCTAATTAAATAATTCAAAATCAAGGCATGATCATATTTTATTTTGGTAAAATAAGTGTAATCTAGAGGCCTTTGCTTTTCATATAAGCCACTTCTGATACCAAATCATCAACTAGAGGTCAAGTTATTATTTGTTGTTCTTAAAAATTGGATAAGCGACAAGACTTTTGTCAGGTAGTGTAGTAGGGGATGAAAGTAATGTGGGATGAGAGTAATGAATCAATTTTCTCAAAGCCCTGACAACATTTGCTTTCCAGGCATCACATTTAGCATGCAACCCTTGATGGATTTCGGGACCATGACCCACGGTTAGGTCTGAACTTCAGTATTTAAGTGCAAAAAGTAAATCAGTTGTGTTTCTCTTTAATTAATGATTAATCTACAGGTTATTTAGTGCAGTTACACATCCTTAAGTTTGAAATGTCTGAGTTTTTCAGCTTAAAGGTAAATCAGGTTTAGATGGCAAGAGTTCCTGTGGGGACGAAAATAACACTGTTATTTATGTCCCACTGCTAATAGACAAACCTTATTTTTCACTTCCACTTTAGAGTTTTCAGTGTTTTGATTCAGATGTTTTATAAAATGAATGCATATTGCCAATAATTATAAAAAATATTTTAAAAAAATGTAGAAATGTTTAACATTTTGCATTGTTGGGTTGCTTTTGAAACATTTGATGAAAGTGAAATTTAAAATAAAAATGCACTAATATTTTTTTGCAAAAATAAAGGACAAAATATGTTTGCAGTGAACATTAACAAGGTCATAGTCAGATATATTTAAAATAAAGCAGATTAAGCCAGTAAATGTAGCAAATATTGTTGTGTTAATAAAGTAAATCTACATTTGTTAAAAATACCACCTGATATTAATAGACCACACTTATGAGTTAGTAACCAAGACCAAAATATATTTCTGTCTAAAGCATTATCTTTTAAAAAAAGATTTTTATGAATAAGGATACTTTCGTCCCTGCTCTCCCCTATTTTGCACATGTTATTATGGACCAGGCACATAGTAGAAGCTGGAAAGGTGGAAGTTGCTGCAGATTTGTCAGCTACACATCTGTAATGTGAATATTCATATATTGCAGCAGAAATGGAAATGCATCAGACCATATGAACAAGAATGCCAAAAACATTCTTTAATCATTCATTGTACTTCTTCAAAGTGTGTTTCTCTGCATTTAACGACAAACCAGAGCAATGGTGAATCATAATCATTTTTATTATGATTAAAGGATACATTATATTATTTTTTTAATGGTTCTTGATTAGTACTGGGTTTGTGCACAAAGAGCGTTGCAAAAAAAAGCAACAGAGACTCCCAAAACCAAAACAACATGTGAAATGAAATGCTACTTAAATAATGCGCAAATATCATTTAGAAAGGGTTATCTCAAATATTGTTTGTTGTTGTTGTTAGACACTTATTATTTGTCAATAAAATGTAAAAAAAAGAAACCTATTTTTTTTTAAGAAATGTATTTAAAGCACACACAAACACATAATTACAGCAGTTTGTTTGTAGTTTAACACAGCTTAAGCCCTCCTTTACGGTGTCCGAGAGAGCTTAACGTGCTGCAATTTTAAGAAAACACACGCAATTACAAAAAGCGACAGCAAGTTGAGAAAAGATCTTTATCTGTTTGACAGCACATGTACTGCAAATCCTCACAACGCATAGAAATTATAAAACCTGCTACATTTTCTCACAACGCAAACAAATTAATAAAACGCCCAGCACTGCAACTCAAACGATAGACGAAAATGCGCTGCCTTTTGCTCACAACACTTTCAAAAAGAACGCAACACAACGGAAATGTTTCAAGGGGACCCAAAAATGTGATGGATGCCGCTGTGCCGTGACTATTGCTCAGTGAAGTTGTAGGTGATCTTTGAAAGCTGAGTTTCTTGTTTGTTTATTTTAACATCCTGATTCCCTTGTCTTTTGTATTTTATTAGCCTAAATAACCACAACCTAAATAGCTGGGTAACCTTGAAACATTTCCATTTTGTTCCTGTCACACCTGTTGCAGTGCCCTTCTATGGACACTTGAGGGCACTAGCTTGTTTTGTCTTTGAGCTTTATTTCCTCTAATCCCTTGAACTTCTGATTATATTATTTTTTACAGCTGTTTTTTGTTTGTTCATTTAGTTCTGTCTTTATAAACCCCTTTGTCTTGTTTTTAGTTGCCTCAGGAGTTTGCTAGTTTTACATTTTGCTCTTTTTTTTTGGATTCCTGTTTGTTTCTTGCTTTTGCTTGTCACCCTGTGTTTTTTGGACTATCCTTTGTTTTTTTTTATTGTCAAAATAAACTGCTGCACATGGATTTTTTTGTGATATCCCATCATGACAGTTCCATGCTATTTGTTTGGTTGTAAGAAAATACAGTGTGTTTTATTAATTTATTGGGGTTGTGCGAAAATGCAGCGTGTTTTTTAAAAATGTGTTTATGTTGTGAGGATTTGTAGCACGTATGGGGCCCTATCATACACCCGGCGCAAGGCGCGAGACATGTTTGCCCCAACGTATTGCTATTTTCAGACCAGCACAACAGTAATTTTCCTGTTTTCCGCCACGTTGTTTAAATAGCAAATCCATTTGTGCTATTTTGTGGACTCATGGGTGTGTCTGTCTAGAAAAGAGGTGTGTTAAGGTCCATTGTTGGCGCGTTGCTATTTTGAGGAACTAAAATAGACTAGAACTAAAATAGTCTAGAAATATAAAAACCACTACCTCCATGCCTTCTTCATCTCGGGGGGCTTTTTTTAGTTTATTCAAGACAACATGCTTTTGTATAATGTTATTATTATTAGCAGGATTATTTATTTTATGCATATTTATATTTGTTTTATTAAAAACAAGCTTAGATTTGTCCACCTGTCTGGTTTTGGGCTATATGGGGCATAACACGTGTGTTTGGATATAACTCAGTTTTTTGACCCCACTTATTATTATTGTTTATTTATTCGTTTGCTGGAAATTAGAACTGAATTTAGAAATAGTTTTAAAACAAATCTTTGTGCTTAACAAACTAAATTAATTATGTAGGCTAATGGATGTCTTCAGTGGAACACCGTTTCCTTATCCAGAAAAGAGAAAGTGAAGGTAAAGGCCGATTGAAGGAGACTGGTTCTTTACCCTGGTGCTGCAGATGGTCTGTTTAACTGTTTTCTTGCTAGTGAAGCGTTCAGATTTACACTTACAAAGTCCGCCATGTAAATAGCTAATATGCCATGGTGAGATGCAACTGACTCTTAAAAGGAATGGGAGATGAGACTCTGATTGGTTTATTCTCAAAACACACCTATAACTCATTAGGAGAATAAGCTCAACCCTGTTAGACCATGCGCCGGGGAGCAGAGCGTATTTTTCTGTATTTAAAATAGCAAAAGTGGATTCAGACACGCCCTTAATGCTTTTGCACCATGTGCTTTAGACTTTGCGCCTAGATCGTTAATATAGAGCCCAGGCTGTCTAATGGATAAAGATCTTTTCTCAACTTGCTGTCGTTTTTTGTAATTGCATGTGTTTTCTTAAATTGCAGCATGTTAAGCTCTCTCTGCCACTTCGTACTCGTACGAAACTAATTTTAAACTGTTAAACTTAATAAAAATATGCTCTCTTAAACTCAAGGAGATGTGCAAAATAAAGAGTGTTTGACATTCATAATTTATTTCCCTCATAGCAATACTTTGCTTTGGGACTTTAACTTAATTAATCTTCAGTTGATCAGATTTTATTCTTAGTGTTTATGAAATAAAACAAAACAAAAAAAAGTCAAATTATCTGAACGTAAATTATATTTTTTATTTGAAATTGTTGATCTAAAAATGCTTGCAAATGGAACTTAAATATAAATATTCATAAAAACAAATTAAAATGTGCTTATAAAAGACTCAAGATCACAAATCTAAGGTAAACATTTTGATGGTACCTTTTTGTTATACTAGCATTTATTTATTTTATTAGAAATTAGGCTTACTTATCTGACTTCTAATTCAAAAGCTCTGAAATGTGTCAGTCCCTCGTTATCCTTGGTAAATAATTAAATAGCAAGAAATCTGACCTGATAACCCTACACAAATGACACTTCATAGGCAAAATATACATTTTTTAACACAAATCATGACTGGAAATAATTTGCTATGTGGGTTGCCATATCCATAAAACAAAATCATAAGAATTTGCTGCAACAGCACGTCACATTCTTGAAATATTTTGGACACATGGAGTTCTAGAAATATTCTGCAGTGTTTCCATTTCCCCAATCATTCATACTGAAAATGTGTCTTAGTTTCATTTCAACATTACACCAAAATAATGTAAACGAAAACTACCCAAGGTCAGGGCCGAACTTTCTCTAGTTCATCAAGTGCAACCTCTAAACCTCCCTCTTGTGGTTCCTCACTGCTGAGTGCACTCACTAGACCTCTCACTCGGAGTTCCCTCCACTGTGGTTTCATTCTTCTGCTCCACCGCCATCTACAGGACAACAGATGCAAGTGCAAGTTAGTAGTAGAACAATAGCTAATGTTCGCCACAAGGAGGCAGTCACTTACAAGGCAAGAAAGTTGAGTTTATAACCGGCAGAATACACTAAACTCAAGCGTCACTTAGGGCCAGCTGTTTGGATTGGATCAAATCACTATCCACACTGGATCAAATCCTGAGAATTTGTTGTTAAAAAACAAAACAAGGGATTCTGAATTTGGATTAGATCCCAAAATTCAAAAAACTTTTGAATACCCTCAGTTTGTGTTGTTCAAAATGTATCGGACATGTACTGTAGCCTCTTTATGATTTGAAACACAGTCATTGATAAATTTTGTTCACACACAAAAAAATTATGATCACTATGTCATGACAACATGTTTTGTGGTAATTAGTAAATAAAATTAAGTAATCATGTTTTGGACTTAACTTTTTAAGTTTTATAAGCTGTTTTAAGCAGTGGTGTAAAGTAACAAATTACTGTAATTGAGTAGTTTTTGGAATTTTCTCAGGTAGTTTTAAAAATGTGCACTTTTACTTTCCCTTGAATACATTTTTATTGCTGTATCAGTACTTTTACTCCACTATTTTTCTTCAACCTGCAGCCACTACTTTATTTTATCTTGTCTATGGAGATTGGCTCAGTAGAAAAATTAGTCCTGTGAGTCCTGTTCAATCAAATCACACATATATAGTAAATCGCATCATACTGAACATTTCCAAGACATGGGCACTTTATAATTGCAGCAAACCATTCGAAAGCATTGAAAGTGTCCAAGAAGATGTCCAAAATCTTTACACACAATGACAGAGAGACTGTTTAGACTGCATGTCACTGATCCCAGTAGACACACAACGTCATAAGACATTATTTTTAGGTTAGATTTAGGTTACCAGAGTCTAAGAACTATGTTATTTTGACGTCCAATAACGATGTAAATGATGTTGATATTTTGTTGATTTTAGGTTGTGTTGGAAAGTGCCCAAAATCCAACATCGAGCCAAAATCTTAAACCAACACCATACTGACATCAAATACTGACATCATGTTTGTAATAAAGTTAAAGACGGTAAAATCTCTATGTAATTCATGACCACAGCCACATGTCAGCACAATTATGAAAGAAGACGCTTCAATCCCAGTTTGTAAACGTTAAATCAGGTTTGTTTTGTACATTAACATAACGGATATCCATACCTGTCACATTTGCTGTGCAAAAACAGTGCAAAGAACTTTGTAACGCCATTGTGTGTGACTCATCGGTGAAACTTCACAAAAAATACATCAAATAATCCTTGGTAAAGTTCTTACTGTAGTATTTCTCACAAACATTACATGAGATTAGAGCTGGACGATATGGCAAAAATTTATATCACGATATATTTTTTTATTTCGGTCGATACGATATAATTACGATATCGATATGGACAATATTAAAAAGAAAGGAAAAACTCCCAAGAACGCACACAATGGATGTCTGTACCTACAAATGTCTGCAAAGTGAATTTGCAAAGTCGATAATACCTCCAGACTCTTATAACTTTTAAAAAAAATAAAAACAGCACAAAAAAATTAGTTCACTTTTTATTTGTATTTAACCTATACAAACAAGAAATGTGAAATAAACTATCAAATAAATAAAGCTTAAAAATTCATAAAAAATATGCAAAATAGTTTTTTTGGAAAATTAAGTGTTGTAGTATAACCAGCAGGACAGCAGTGATGTGTGAACTGAGTTTGATGGCAGTATAATGAGTTAGAGGGAAGTTATTGACAGCTTTTGTAGTATTGGTTTTTGCGTTTTGCTCTTTGTAGACGGTCCCTAAGGATCGGCCTCTTTGCCGCCTGCGCATAGAGATCAATATAATGCGTCCAGCGCGTAGGAAAGCTCATTTTTAGGAAAATAAGGTTGTAGGTGGTTGTATACATTGCGACAGTTGAAAAAATGTGCTATTTGTGTAGGAACAATGTTTCGGTCATGAGTTATTGATCCGGAAAAGACGAATCTGCGAATCTGTTGCTAACTTTACTGAACTGAACCACTTCTACACCACTGCATTAGTCTTTCCTTTCTTATCAACTATTTCGTCTGCATTCTTACTTGTGGAAGCTTGTTCATTCGCGTCTGTATTCAGAGCACTCATTTTGTAGCTAAAACTTTCTGCGGCGCAGCTTAAACCAACTGCTGTGCTGAGCGCTGGCAGCGTTTCTGTGTTGTTCGTCATCACGTAAGTGAGATCAGATCACGCTCTTTCTGACGACTGAGCACTGAACGTCATTCAGTGACAAGTGATACATGTATAAGATCTTATATAAATAATAATATATATATTTATATATATGCAAATTTATATCGAAATATCGGAAATGGGTTCAAAAATCATATCATCGTTATTGAAAAAAAATTATATCGCGATATATATTGATATCGAATTATTGTCCAGCCCTACATGAGATCTGCTTCCTTCATGTCTGTCACTGTGTTGTTTATCTGACGCAGCTGAAGTGGAGATTGAGGCACACACTGACAGGCACGGTGGCATACTAGCATTAAAGGCATCGGCAATAAAAACAGCTAACATGTATTCAGAGCAGAAAATTTCAATATTCTGAAAGGTATAATAAATAATCTGATGGGTGTTTTGAGCTGAAATTTACAAACACATTCTGGAGACACAAAAGAGTTATCTTAAATTTTGAAAAAAGGGGTAAAATAGGTGCCCTTTATTGTTTTAAGTCAGTTTAATGTATTGTAATTTACAATGACTTGTAAAGCTAGTTTGATTCAACTTAAAAATTCAAGGTAGCAACTAAATTTCTACATTATAGTAGCCTAAATTGTAATTGCATTGAGAGTACTAGTGATACAGATTTCAGAAAAAGTGTTTTGTATCTGAATCACCGTGATCTAATCCTATTTTACTTGATACCAAACTGACACAAAAGTAGGATGGGTGAGGACTTCCAAATCTAGAAACTAAGAAACTTTCTGAACAAGCTCATCCCATTGGCTGACCTCACAGGCATTCAGACACCTGCTACAATATATAAATCATGTACAGCAAGATGCTTCTTCAGCAGGTTTACTGTCATTCCTATACGCAGGTTACAGGCAGAGTTTTACATCTTGTGCTGTTTGTTGCGCACCTCTGCTCGGTGATGAATCACTCCCTGTGGCTGCTGAACAGTAATGGGAACAGATGTTTGTAGAAAGAAGCTCCAGCCACCTTAATGACATGTTTTGAATTGCAGTAGGGAAAACGAGCTCTGGCAGCTGAAACAGCAGCTCGCTTCAGGGGGACAACTTGTCTTTCGGTGGCTTTGTCTGAGGGTACATGACATTTAACTCAGCCCCAGCCTGAGGGGCTCGAAAATCACCAGCAAATAGGCTAATTAAATTAGCAGTCTTCTAAAATGTAATTTTAAGGGGAAGGACAGATGTAAAGAATATAATATGGTATAAATATAGGCTTAATCACCGTGGCAGGTGGGGTAAGTTGTGTCAGTGAGGAAGAAGAAAATACTCTATGTATCAAAGCTATCAATCTATCAAACAGCTTTGAAAAGTCACACAATCAATGTATAAAGAAAATTAAGCCAAATTTAGAACAATGACATTAATTTAATGACATTACAATTGATTAAGACACTATTCAAGTATCACAAAACGAATTAACACTAATAGGTTTACTATTTACTAATTACTACTAATAGGTAATACTAATAAAGACTCAGATGGATGGCAGGAAGTGATTCTTCTACATAGGAATCGCTATCAAAACATAAAGATTTTTTGTTGTTGTTTAGAATTGTTCAAATCGGCCAAAATGATGCCAAACAGCTTTTATAGGCTTTCAAAAGTTTTTGCCCATAAAGGAAACTGAATTAAAAACAGAAGAAAAGGCGGCATGTAATAAACATTAATTCAATATATTCATGTGTACAAACCTTTTTGAATGTGGTTATTTGTTTGACAGCACTAATAACGATTATATACAGGCCTAGCTATGTGTATTATATGTTAATGTGTTATATAAAAATCAGATACAAACACCAACACACTTATAAAATGCAGAAGAACATAAATAACATACCCTGCCCTCAGTGCCCTGCAATTGCTGCAATGAAATCTCCATCTTGTTTTGAAATAACCCATGTCTTTACTGGCGTTTTGGGGAAAAAAAACAACCATAACGTGAACATTGAGATGTACAGAAGCGTTGAATGTTTGATGGTAAGTTCATCGACTGAACAAAAAAGAAATGCTACCCTTGAGCAAAACTAGACAGTTATTATTGTGGAGCACTTTTTACCATCCACTAAAATATATATAATAATGATAATAATAAAAATGAAGACTATGAATCCACGCTTGTATGTGCTTTCATCTGTTTTGTGTTTGTGTACTGTATCATAGTAAACTGTAATCAATTCTGTAACATTAGTGTAAACTGTGGTGCATTGTGATGGTGCATAATTGTGTAGCCTTTTGGATAATTAGCTTATTACTACAGTTGTGTTGTAGGTACAATACGTACAAGCATACTTGAATTATAACATAAACATTACCTCAAAATACGTACAAGCATACTATTACGATTCAAGTATGCTTCAAAACACTATAGTACTTAGCCTACTATACTTTTTTTTTTTTCCATGTAATAGCTATCTACCGCCTCGATGACAGGCAAATATATTGTAGTTCAGTAGAAAACTCGGTCCTCTTCATGATATAAGGATCATGCCTAACATATGTGGTTATTTATTATTTATATCCCCTTTGAAATATGGTATAAATCGCAAAAATATGGACTTTTCTCCTATCGTTCCCATGCAGTTTTTTTACTTCCTGCTATTCATCTGAATTTCGTGCGTCACCAGTACCACGTGATTGAAACAACCTATAAACTATTAATTTAAATGTTTATACTTCGCCATTAGGGGTGCACGATATTGGATTTCATTTAACTGAGATCCATTTTGTGATATTGAGTATGATTTTAACATGAAATGAATAGCTCTATTTGAAAAGAATGAAGATTTTTATGACAATTTTGGATGATAATATGATGATATTGTAGTGGAGAGCATCTGCATAAAAATGTAATAAATACAAAATAAAAAATAAAATGAAAGCTTTATGGTTTTTCTGGGAGTCTAAAAGTATTCAGGCCTACACATTGAATAATTAAATGTAAAATAAATAACACTGTATAATCTTCATTGCAGATATACTCCACATAAATATAATTAATGTTTCTTGAAGTTACTAAATGCTTGAATGCTTTAAACTGGCTTGAAATGCGTACACCATCACAGGCTTTAAAACACAGGCAAATGAAATAATTGTAGGTAATTTTTGGGTTAAACTTTGCAATTACTCCACAAGCATGTGTGTTATTAACTACTCAACTAATCCAGATTCAACATTGGAGATGAGACTTTAATTCATTCATTCATTGTTTTCGGCTTAGTCCCTTTATTAATCAGGGGTTGCCACAGCGAAATGAACCGCCAACACCCATACACTCTTGCATTCACACACATACACAACAGCAAATTTAGCTTATTCAATTCGCCTATAGCACATGTCTTTGGACTGTGGGGGAATCCGAAGCACCTGGGGGAAACTCAAATCAAACTAAGTACTGTAAAGCCCAATAAGTTAAGGCAACTCAAACTGTTTGAGGAAACCAATTGCAACAAACCATTTGAGTTAAAAAACTAATCTATATGAGTACTGTGAACTCACTCCATTTAAGTTGAAGTAATGAGGTATTTAATTAACTCGTTACCTTTAACACTGAGTTCAAAACTCTTTTCAAATGCGTAGAATTAACTTTCAGTCAATTTTGAGTTAACTACACTCATTTCATTTGATAAAGGTGACTGTTAGGTTTTACAGTGTACTATATATTATACATTTTATTTGATGCTTTATGCAAGTATGATTATGGAAACTGAAATGGTGATAGAACTGTGCATTTAAAAATGTCCTAATTTATGATTACAACTAAAATTAAAACATGTAACTCAATGTAGAACAGCTTACAGCCTTTTTTGGATGTTGGAACATAGTGTGTTACTTTTACATAATTCATCCTTGCCTAGAGGACAACTTTAGTGAAATGAAGCATATCTTACTACTCCCTTCCCTCTCCCCCTCTCTCTCTCTCTCTCTTTCACACAAACACAGACACACACACAGAATACCTGATAGGAGTAATGCGATTTGTAGGTGATCCATTTCTTCAAGTCAGTTTTGTCCCCCACAGACAGAGAGCGAACAGCGGCTTTGGACGCAGAAGCAGAAGGCATGTCAAACTCCACCTCCACCATGCATTCAAATGTCTGTGGCACCTCCCAATCTGATCCCAGCTCCAAACGACAGAAGAATGTATGAGGATGACCCAGTGCTACGAACAAAATACCACCACAACCACATTAATGGAATGTGTGCAATTAAAATCACTTCATGCAAATTACTAGAGGAAGTTTTACATAAACCTAACCCACAGGACCTGATCTATTTAACAGCATCATTGAATTGGCATCAATTCTGGTAAAATGAGCAGAAAATAACAAAGGCATGTCACTTTAGCTAGATCTGCTTACAGTCAGTGGCAAAGCTTACATGGACATCAGTAATCAAATTGTTTGCCTTAATCTGAATAAGACAATAATATGATTAAGGTGTTTACATGACTTGCTTTTTGAATGTTCCTTTCATGATCCCATTTTACATGTTATAGCACATAATTTGATTAACGTCGTTGTGTCACCACGATATCCACATTTCCACTGGAGAGTCATGTAATTTTGGGTGTTTCGTTTTTGATTTGTCAACTTTAACTGCAGTTTGGCACTTTCATTTCACTTTCACTTTCATTCACTTTCATTCAGGAACATTTCATGCATGCCCCCCGTGACAAACGAGATATTGGATGCGAATATGAACTGCTGGAAGAGTGTTGTTTTAATGGACTTTGATACCGCACATCATATGGGGAATAAAAACCCTCTGCATTTAGCGATGCAGGTGTCTGTGGTCCTTTACCGATTCGGTAGGTGCAGAGAATAGTGTCAAACAACCATGTGTGTATGGACTATCCTGACGCAAAATGCAGCAAAAATCCTACATGACGGTAATAGTTTGATTGCGATGTTTACATGTCTGTACTGCACTTCAATAATGTGACTAAAATCGACTCCACATGTCTTAATTCCATTTCTGTTAGTTTGATTTTGACATTAATTTGATTAAATTAATCAAAAGTCACTGTTTACATAGTAGACTCTTAATCAGAGTATTGTCTTAATCGTATCAAAATCAGATTATTGGTGTCCACTCATTGTGTCTTCATTCTGACATGTTTGAATATGCAAAGAATCTACATTTCTGCAAGCTTTAACATAAACGTAATGTAAACATCCTGTATGCAAAGCTACTGTGTGAATTTTTGAACACTGAAAAAAAAAAAAAGTCTATATTTTTTATATTTATAAATTATTTTTTGTCCTTTTAGGAGTAGGCATGGGACGATAACCGTTTTCAAGGTATACTGCAGTTTGGAAAAGTCAAGGTTTTAAAACCGCCAACATTTTCAGCTATATTGTTCCGAAGGTTTATGTAAGACTTTTTATTTACGTTTTTTGTTTTGTTTTGTTTTTTTTAAGACAACAGTATCTCCAGCAGAAAAGACATCCAAAGATGCTATTTTAAATTTTTTTTTAAATCTAATCTGTGTTTTTGAAACTAGTGAAGACAGCAGAAGTCAATGATCCATTTGAATTATTTAGCTCGACATGTTTACTGCTCCAAAATATTTTAAATGTTTCTCAAAATAAAATATTTTGTCTTCAAAGGGGAAAAAAGTTTTAGTTTTTTACCCAGACATTTAAAAAATATATATTTTATCCAAGGTTGTCATATCGTCAAAATCTTATACTGGCCTACGTATGCCTATTTAGAAGTAAGGTTTTTGGAATTTAAAGAAGTTAAAAGAATACTTCACCCAAATGTACACTTATTTTTTCATCCTCAAGCCATCCAAGGTGTAGGTGGCTTTTTTCTTTCAGCACTGAATTAATACCCATGGCTGCTGACAGTATTTTGAGGTATTGTGAAGTAAAAACCAGTCTGTGCACAAAACTATAATATAAAAAGTACTCGTTTTACCTGTAATTCATAGCCTTGGCAAAAGTTCCTGGGCTTCCTATTGCATAATGACTTGTATTAAAATTTGGAAATATCCGAATCACCACTTTTTCAGATAAAAGTCTTATTGTTCAACATTAAAAAACAAAAAGTCACCTTAGGGCTAGGCTGATAAAACAGTATCGATATTGATTGACTATTGTTAATAATGCAAAAAAAAAAAGTTCGGTATGAAGTTTCAGTATGAAGCGCTATAGCTTTATTAAAATGTGGCTGCTGAGTGTGCGCCTTAGAAGGAATGCCAATTAGCTTAGGGTTATTTCCAATCGAGGCACCCAGCTTGGCACGACGCAAGTTGAAAACATTTAAGAATGCCGCGTGCGATTCATGCAAGTAGAACTAACCAATCTGCTTCACACTTTGTATGCAATATACACATTTCAGTAATAATGGCAGATTCAGACAAACACAGAGCACCTTAACACATCAGTGCTTAATGAATACAATAAATACAAACTAGTTTCGGAACTGCAGCAATGGTTTGTTCGTTTGTCATCCTCTGAGAAAAACGGTAGATGGTCGCATAGTTATGAGAGATGCCAGAGGAGCGCGAGCATAAAGCGCATTGAAAATTGCAAAGTAAACCTTATGTAGGAATAACAACACACGCGAAAATGAGTGCCATGACAAGCAGCAGTGAAGAGATTGTATATAAAAAAGGATGTAAGGATGTCGCCAGAGTGGCTTTTTGGTTTCTTTTCTCATGCATCCCAGCCACTAGCACCCCATCTGAAAGATTTTTTAACATACGGAGTAATGTAGTTATTCAACCTCACAATTTGCAATGTTGCAATATGTATTTGAATAATGACGGTTGGTTCCTTTACTTGAAGGCTCAGATTTGCTTATCATAATTTGTTTTGTTGATAGAGTTTGTGCTTTACTGTGTGATTATTATAGACAGATGTTGATCAACCTAAAAGCTTTGATAGTTCAGCATGTACACTTTATCATTGCACACACTTTGTAACATTTTACTTATTAATTAAGTTTGTGTCTCTTTAGCCTTTATGTTTACTTTATTATAAGACATAAGGGAAAAGATATATATATATATATATATATATATATATATATATATATATATATATATATATATATATATATATATATATATATAAAATTTAACTATTTGCCTTAGTAATGTTGGTAAATGAAAATAAAATGGTCAAATAAAAAAAATCCTAATATTACTAATATTGTAAAAAAAATATTCAATAATTATAGATATAGAATGATATTAAAGATTATATTGTGATAATATATTTTCTTTATCACCCAGCCCTAAGTCACCTACAAGCTAAACTGCCTGAGGATGAATAAATGAACAGCATATATTAAAATGTTTGCACACTATTCCTTGAAATATTACTCCAGCGAAGAAAAAGTGAAAAAACACAAAGAGAAATTGTTTAAGGAAAGCTTATTGTGCTGAACTGTAAAGCTCAGGGATGTCAGACAGTGAGCCTGTGAATTAATAGATAATGACAGCTTGAGTTTTGTCTCACCAATCAGGCTCACGCAGGGGGAGGGGATCCCTGCTGATGTACTATTGAAAAGCCTAAAGCGTTTGCCATTGACAGAAAAAAAAAGAATACCAGCACTGGTCGCAATGCAAATGCTATGAAAACAGAAAAGCAACAAAACAGGATAAAAGATTATTTCTACACCAATGCACTTGCATTGATAGTCAATACTGCATTAAGAGGCATTGCTTGTTAGCACTGCATTGTGATTTGGGAGTTTGTGAGGATCTATTCAGCATAAGAACATTAATCTACTATCTATGCTAATATTCTCATCATGCCAATACAAAGAAAGCACAAGTAGCATTAGTTCAGAGCAACAGCAAAATCATTATACAGGCTAGAGAGACACTAAGAAAAAGTCACAAATTACTTGATCGATTTGATTCATCTAATGAAATACAGAATGTAGATGTGATTAAAAAGTTCTATTATTGGATAAGAGAAGCAGAGGAGAACAAGGCAAGCATGATCTTTATTTAGAGACCATAACATGGCTATGCTATTCTAATCCTATATCTCCTATACCCTATATTTTTGTACCTTGCTAAATTTTATTTTAATTTTATATTAACTAGTTGCTTATTAACATACTTATTATTAAGATATTGGCTGTTTATTATTACTTATAAAGTACATGATCTTATTCTACATCCCTAATCCCTAAAGGCAGCTACTACTTTACTCACGTTTAATAAGCACCAAATTAGTAAAAAAAAAATTTGCTAAAAGTCTTATGCTGTGTTCACACCAGATGCGGCACGCGCATATAAATCACACTAATTTGCTTAACTTGCACGTCAAACTCACTTCACAATAGACGCGGATTGGCATCATGGGCCAAGCTTCTGTCTGCCCGGTGACTCCTTAGTTTCTTTGCTAAATGGCTAACATGAATTTTATTGAGAGAATAGTTGTGTTTATGTGATTTAAGAAGGCAGAAAAACAGTGTATATGCGTTTGACGCCGTGTCTGCACCCAGCTCTGTGAGCTCATCAACTCCTCTAGAAACTGTACATGAATGAGGGAGGCTTTCAGCGGCGCTTCAGACTGAGTCGAGCCCAGTTTGATAAACTGTTGTCCAGTGTCGGCAGAAAGATTTCCTCTTAAGACACCAACAACTGGCACTGCGTCATAATCACGCTCCTACAAGAGCAAGCTCATGAATGGTTAAAGCATTGCAAATGTCTGCTATATTAGTTCTGATTTTCCAACTCGAACGTTTTGCGAAAAACACTCAACTTGTGCCGTTTCATTCACGCAGGATGTCTATTCGAGTCTTTGCATTGTAAATCACAATTTAACATGTAAATCACTCACGCTTGACACTTCATCCGTGTCTGGTGTGAATGCAGCATAAGTTAATGGTTTGTAGAAATTGTACCTTAAAATGAAGTATGACCAAATATTTAATATTAGGTATAAGCACAAGTACTCACAAGTGACAGATTATGAAATCATAACTGTGTGACTTATGAACATATGACAACTCCAGCATGGTAAGTTCATTCCTACAGTCTTATCATTTGACACCATGACTACCAAATTCAGCCCTAAGATCCCACCTGAGTTTTTGTCCGGCAGGCGACTAATCCTCCATACTACAGACTTAAAGGCCTGTTCATATTTGGCTGTGCCGAGCGTGACCCTCATGGCTGGTTCGGACCCTGATGTGCTAGTCGAACCAAAGCTGGCTCCTTTGTTGAAGCGAGCCTTCAGAGACTTCTCTCCTGTCACACTCTCCCGCCTAAAGTTCTTTGCCCAAATTTCTGGTATGGGGTAACGGATTGCAACATTCTCACATGGTGTTAACGTTAATGGATCCCGATTGGATGAGAATCCCGTTGACATTACTAGCCAGGACTGCATCTCCACTTCTGCACCCTTGACACAAGCAACAGTTCTCAGAGTGAAGGGAAGAGTTTTTTCGGCAAACGGTGTGCGGAAACGAAGCAGTTCAAATCGACGGCCAACCGGTGGGCTAAATGTAATGGCTCGTGACTCGTTAAACTCTAACTGGTCTGCACACTCATGCAATTGACAGTCCCTCAGTTGAATCCAACGTGACGTTGTGTTAGGAATTATGTCATGCCGAGAAACCACCTCTTTACCTTTGACCTGGATATCATTGAGGCCGATACTACAAGGTGGGGATCCATTCAAGAAGGCTAGCATGTTCACTCGAGTAAAAACCAGCTGCTCCAAGATGCGGCTGTCTCCTTTGGACAGAATTCCATAGAAGTCATCCCTAACCTCCACATGGACCTCCTCTTCAGTGTAAGTCGTTGGCCAGTTGAGACCTTCTTGATCCATCGAGAGGCCCACTAGTCTCTCCTGTAGAGCGTGACGAAAGCTTAAGAAGTCCTGGTAGTTTGTAGTCCCAAGTTTCACCACTTGCTCTTTGACAGGCATATGAACCACTGTGACCTTGGGCTGGATCTTCCTCTTTTCCTTGTAAACCACATGGTCTACACTGATGGTGTGAACCCGGCCATTTTCATCGTAGTTTTGAAGCTTGGGCTCTGATATTTCATGCTGGGAGTTCAGCTGGAACTCTTTAAAGGGCTTTTCCAGCCCTTTCTCATAGAAAAGTTGCAGCTGGCCGCTGTCCGTCAACCTGACAAATATTGGTCCCCAGTGACGTGAGGACATGATGTTCTTCTTCTCAGGAATACGCAGGAGCATCGGCCAGCCTTCCTGAGGAGTCATGTGGTCTGGTTCATAGGTGGAATCAGTGGAATCAGCTTCATCCACTGAATCAGGTAGAGGAGGACTACCATCACGGTCAGGGTCAGAGATGTGTATATTCCTGAGCTGATCCAGACCATCTACAGGAAAGCCTGATTGGACACTATCTTTCCCAATTGTAGAGTCTTTCTGAGGTGGAAAAAGCAAAATAGATTCCCTTTTGACATCAGCATTTTGATATCCATAAAAAGGTGAACTGAAAGCAGACACATCCGATACCTCTGAACACAAGCCAATGCCTTGGGAAGTTTTCAAGTCTGTTTTGTCAAAATAGGCACTGAAAGGGTTAATAGGAGAGGGCTTTAGGTTGGAGAAGTCATCATCTAGAAAAGGGTTCTTCTTGTTGTAAGGGACGCTGTTCTTTGATAATGTGTCATCAAAGGCAAAGATAGAATTGTTGCCATCAGGGGTCAAGTCCAGGATGTGTCTCTCTGGCATTTGGCCACAAAATGAAGAGGGAATCAGGTTGCTGTTGGCATCCTGTAGTGGAGAATTGTTGAGGTTATGCAGTTTTATATTAGACGGCCTTCCTGGAGGCTGGAACACAGGGTCCTCATCCTCATCAAAAGTAACCCAGCTGGCAAAGCGGTTGGAGGTGACATAAGCTTGGCCATTGGTGTGTTGGTTATTTGCTGTCCAGTTGAATGAATCCATGTTCATTCCTTCATCGTCTTGGCACAAAGAAGAATCTGTCAATGAAAAAAGAAAAGAAAAGGAAGCCACTTTAATATAAAATTTGAGCACTGATATTATAATTAGCAGAATAACTTTCTCAAAGGAATAATCAGGAAGGGAGGAAGGGACATATATGAGGAAGACATAATCTTATAAACAAGAAAACGGATGACCTCCTCTGTCATTCCAGAGTACTTTGAGTTTATTTTTGAAACCTAATGAGAGTCACAATGGTTGGACTATTTTTGTCCATTTTCTGAAAGACATTTCCACTACAGGAAGAAGGCAGATTCCAATCAACTATGATTTATAGACAAATGCATAAATGTACTCTCTTTCCACTTGTTACAGATGCATTTAAAAGTAGAATTATTAAAGTTCCATGAGAAGAGGTGTGACTACACAAAAACACATTTTTCATAATGAAAGTTTTGAAAGGATGTAGTTTCAGTAACCATTGAATAGCTGAATAATCAACTGTTTAGTCATTTTAGACACAGGAAGAACTTTACTTATTTTGTAAAATTTCTTACTATTTACTAGGGCTGGGAAATATGGCAAAACTGCAATCTCGATAATTATTTTCCATATTGAACAATAACGATATATATTTGGATTTAAGTTGTTAATGCTTCCAGATTTAAAAAAAGTATCCCAACATTGACTCAAACCACAAAAATTAAAGGGTCCATTAAATAGCAAAACATACTTTTGGATGACAAATTTTCGGTGGTACATCTCTTATTTCAGGGCTATTCAATTAGTTTGTCATGGGGGCCAGTTCATGAAAAGCATCCCAAATGAGGGGCTGGAAAGATATGACTTGCAATATGAGTGATGACACAACAACATATAAGAGCCCATATGTTGTATTTTTGCCCCTTAAGACACCCATGTTGTATTTTTATACATTAAAATGCTAATATATTGTATTTTGAAACAACATAACATCACTACAATACACAATAGGCTTTTTTTTTTTTTTTTACAAACATTCATGTTGCATCTCAAAGCACAACAAAAGCAGTGCATTGCTTAAGTAGGCTTCTTCTACATTCAGACACATTCATATGTTATGTTTTGAACTGCATAACAATTATGGATGCAACAATTATAGATTTTGGTTGTACGATTATATCTTAAGAATAATCATGGTTTCACGTTATCACGTCTAATGTAAATTTAGCTTTATATTAAATAGGTATTTAAATGAACGGTTGTTATCATCTGCGTTCATACATACATAATCATTTTAATAATTTGTAATAATTCATCTAACATATGTTTTGTTTACACTGCACTGAAAGCCACGCACAACTCTCACCGCTACAGTGTGAGATGTTTTCTACTCTGTGCGTCTGGAAGGCGCGAGTGCCCGTGTGTGCGTTAATCCAGTGTGCGTGCGTATTAGCCTTGGTGTACAAGCTCGGAACTTTAAACTAGTGCACAGGTGGCATAACTTTGTTTAGTTATAGCGGTTTCGTTCCATGCAACAGAAACGTGGCGCTGAGAAGCCTTTACGGTTAAGTATACAAATGTTTTCGGCTGCTCGGGCTACTCACTTGCTTAATGTCAGGTGAATGGTGCACAGCCTTCAACTGCAGCTTGTGCTGTATTAAACAGACACACGTCACTTCATAACTATAGCGGCCATTTTTCGACAGAAATAAATTTCTTTGTGATGTCTTGGTCATACTCTTTGGAGGGCCGGAAGAAATTGCCTTGCGGGCCAAGTTCGGCCAGTGGGCTGCATTTAAATAACCCTGTCTTATATCAACACACTTTTAGACTCCCATGGTTGCACATTTCTGCTGTGTGATTGGCTCTTAGATCAATATACTGGGTATGGCCTGGTATAAGTTTTTGACGGTATAATAACCTTGGAGAAAAATATCACGGTTTTATGGTATGACAGTCCTGTGATCACTGCTCTAAAATATGTTCTTCTTAAATGTCTGAGTAAACCACAAATCTTTTTCCCCATTGAACACAATTTATTTTATTTTAGGAAACATTTATAATATTTTGGAGCAGTAAACATCTCAGACAAAATAGTTAAAAATAAATCATTCACTGGTGCTCTTTTTATTAGTTTCAAAAACAGAGACTTCTTTACAACACATAAAAAATACATTTAAAAAAAAAAAAAAAAGGTTATCATCCCATGCCTACAATATACAGTAAAAAAAGTCCAGAGCGTATCGTTGTTCATGACATCAATTTTATTGCAATTCGATATAATATCGTTTATCAGCCAGATCTACTACTGTACCTACTAATAATTCAACTATTTATTTACCACATTTAGTTAACAGATATTTGTTAACCCTAATCCACATTTATTAAAGGATTTCGAATGCTACAGTTTACAAAGCCATCTTTAGCCTTGACAATTGCTCATGAAGTATGGTTATATCTATATGTATAATGTACACATGTATAAATTCACCATTTAAACATGACCTGCCTCTCAAATAAGAAATAGCTCACCCTGGGTAACTATGTAACAGCACATGACCCATTTACATAAAGGCTCTAGCATTGTGCATCCTCCTAATATATATCATGCTGACTGCTATCATGTTTTTATTGATATCATTACCTATTAAACTGTTTATATACAACATGCAGTGTTTTCATGACTGTCCAATGCAAGTGAATTTAAGAAACACTTTTGGCTTTTGATTGCATCTAGCTGTAAGAATGCAGTGCTAACACCATTTTTTTTTATTATAACTGTGAAATGTTCTTTACTTAGGGTTAGAAGCTACAAGAAAAACTCTAAATATGGAAAAAAAAATAGAATTTATTCATTAAGGAATCTTTCTGCTCTCCTGGCAATTTAAAATCAAGTTTAAACTCATGTCTGTTCCAGTTCTCCAATGCCAAATTAGAGAGACAGTCTTTACCTGTTGCTAGGCACCAGCATTCCCCACCTCAGACCTACTTTCTCTGCCAATGCAACTAAGCACCAAGTGAATGGTCGATCTCGCATGCTGAAAACTGGCATGACTGTGCTATGCAACAACATCATGCATATGCATACTCAGATTTTGACACATACTAATTACATTTTAGCATCTGAAATAGAATTACAGACTAAAAAAAAAACACAAATATTGCTATGTGGCTAATTTGTACTTCAATTGTCCCTTAAAAATGTGCTATTTAAACTAACAGAGTGCATGTACTGCAGCTTGTGGCTTTGTCAACCTTCTCATATTAGCTCAAGAGGGTTTATCGCACTACAAATCTACTCATCTGAAACAATTACTATAACAGAAACTAATAAAAAGACTACAATAAAAGATGAGTGCTCACACAGAAGCGGCTTCAAAGATAAAGAGACTCAGATTTCAGGGCTCAGATCTCATCAGCCCTGGAGGGAGGAGGTTAAAAGATTATCCAGGCTTAGAAAAAAAATGCAATGTCTTGAACATGAATTCTTATGAACAGTATCTGCACACCTCCAAAGCATGTTTGTTCATGTTCTTACAAAAGCTAAAAATCAGCCAGGTGGTGAGATGAAAATTGTAACAGAACATATGTTTAAGGTTCAATCAAGTTCAAGCAAAATCACCAAAAAAAATCAATTTGTATTTATTTATTAATAAGATTATCTATTTATTTGATCCAACAACACTGCAGTTCAACAACAAATCAAGAATGCATGGCGTATACATCAAGTTTACTTATAATATAATTATAATAATATAATAACTATATAATTTCAATAAATTCAATGCATCTTTATTTCTATAACACTTTTGCAATGTAGATCGTGTCAAAGCAGCTTCACACAGATAAAGAAAAGAGAGTAAAAAGCTATAATATTAAAAAAGCTAAATATTTTCACCCAAATAAGGCCAAAAAACATCTTTAAAAACTTCTGAATTGTTACAAGAATAATTATGTAATACTTTAGAGATATTTATGCATATTAAAACCAATGCTATCTTATTAAAAAATGATTTTATATTTAAAAAAAAAAAAAAAAAATATATATATATATATATATATATATATATATATATATATATATATATATATATATATATATATATATATATATATATATAAGTTTTTGCAGGCTAAAAAGTCTGTTTTAAATAAATAACGCAAGCAGAAGCCAGTTGCTAAGCATCAACTTACTGGTATTTCTTCAAACTCCCAGCTCCAAGTAGATCTCAGCATGGATAGACTGCTGATCCCGAGGCGATATAAGCAATGCCAAGTGGGAATACAACAACACTCTCTTTTTTTTTTTTTTTAAAGCAAACTACTCAATCATAAAATGGGGAACCGAAATATGCAAACATGCCCAATCAGCTTTAAAAGATGTCCAGTCATATTAAATATTTCCTAAAAGAGGAAGAAAGATAGGCTAAAGGAAAAAAAGCTAAACTCCAACCACAGCACTGTAGACCCATGAGCATTTCTAAGCCTAAACTTTCAAACAAACACTAAGTCACAAAGCAACAGTGCAGGGAAATAGACTCACCAGTACAGCAGACCCGAGACTCCAGGTGCTAAAGAGAGGAAACAGATGGGACACCAATTGTGAGGCTTCACTCCGGCACCATGCGGTAAGAAGCAGGTCATGTGACCTCCCCTGTCCGCCAAGTGCCCGCACAGACATGCAGAAGCCTGTTGGTCTGCCTGCCTCCCTCACAGGAGGAGTCTCAACTGTTTGACAGGTAGCTGTCTGTACACAAACTCTGTGCCACTCCTTGACACTCTCATAGAAAGACTTTTTTTGAAATGCAATTGCTGGAATACAACACCACTGCAAAATAGGGCTACAAAATCTGTCATTGTGATCGTGCTGTCAGTCTATCATAAAACAAATTACAAGAATATATATATATATATATATATATATATATATATATATATATATATATATATATATATATATATATATATATATATATATATATATATATATATATATATATATATATATATATACAGTACAGAAATTGAACAAGCAAACGTTATTGTTTAAATAATTATAAAATAATAATAAATCAATATTCTCTTTATCTTTTCCTATGATGTAACTATTTCAAATACACACATTGCAATATCGATACTCAAATGATATATTGTTCAGCTCTACTACAAAAACAAAAAAATCTGCACAATTTACGGCAAAAAGCAACTGTGATTGCCAGAATTTTACAGTTAAAAAACATGCCACATTCTACAGTAAACTATGGTATTTCATTTATTTATTGTGTTAATACAGCAAAGTTTTAAAGCGCTTAAGTCAACATGTGGTTTGTTACACTGACCAAAACACCACCAAAAGCATGTGGTTATAAGAAAGTCTTAAGTTGAGCCAATGCTTTTTCAGCTTTTCCAAAAGCACATACTAATACTAACATACTAATATATTGAAGGTACTCTGTGTCATTCACACTACTAAACACCATGGTAATGCATGAAACTAAAGTAATAAACAGTATTTATCAAACATTTACCAAAGCTCTAATGTACATGAGAAAAATATTAAAGAAATAAAAAGAACAGATTTCAACAGAAAAAAAAAAAATGTTTAAAAGTAAAGTGTCATGTAGGGAATTCTGGGAATGTCTATGCACTGTATATATTAAGGAAACTTGCCAGGTTAACCAGGTTTCAAATCTTTATAGTTTTGTTTTTACCATTGAAAAATGCTGTTAGTTTTTAACCATGTAAAAGAGTAATCAAATCTTTTGAATATGCCAATTGAGTGTCAAATAAAACAGACATTTTGTGGAAATCAGAAACTAACTCATCGACAATTACATATTTGACAATGACAAATATTAAAAACTCATTTATATATTTAATATAAAAATAGTAATATTATATTATTATAAAATCAGAAATATTATATCAATTAAGGATTAGGTAGTTTCCAAAGATTTTCAAATAAGGTTACATTTGTTAAAATATTAACTTCACTTATTTAATGAACTAAATAAAGCAAATACTGTATTAAAAAAATTGAATTGAAATTACTGCATTTATTGTTTCCGAAATTAGCCTGTGCTTACTTTATTCTCTGATGTTAGCATTTAACCATAAAAAAAAAAGAGTTGTCAAATCTTTTGAATATGCAATTTAAGTGTCAAATAAAAGAAACATTTTGTGGAATCAACAATAACATATTTGTGCATCTATCTATCTATCTATCTATCTATCTATCTATCTATCTATCTATCTATCTATCTATCTATCTATCTATCTATCTATCTATCTATCTATCTATCTATCTATCTATCTATCTATCTATCTATCTATCTATCTATCTATCTATCTATCTATCTATCTATCTATCTATCTATCTATCTACCTATCTACCTATCTACCTACCTATCTATCTGTCTATGCACGTGAACTGGCATTTGACTACAAACAAATGGTTGACAGGTTGTGTTTACACTGATGTCTTGATCCCTCAATCCTTTGAGCTACTGACCTTTATTTTGCTGGTTTCAGATCAGTCCTTCTAAACAAGACCAGGGCATTAACTAGGAATTACTAGAGTGTAAGTTCTACTACACACCCATTCATTGTGTTGGTTTAGATTTTCATTGTTACTGTATTAGTTGTTTAAAACTACCATTTTTTTCACTCTCACTGTTTATTTTGTTTCAAGGAACAAATTTATTATAGTTGTAGTTAACTTTAATAACCCTGATTGCAACTTGTAAAGTCAACATTAAATGTTCACAACTGTAACTTCCATTCTACGATATATTGCTTAGGAGGATAACTAATAAAAGCAAAATACATTTTATCCATTGAGAATGAACCAAACTTTGATAGTTTTAAAATACTTTAAAATAAAGTTTAAATTATAATATAAATTACCGTAATAAGGAACTAACAATGACAAATATGTGAAAAGCATTTATTAAAACAGAATATTTAACAAACAAGAACTTTAGTATAAAAAATATTATATCTATTAATGATGAACCAGACTTTGAAAGTTTTCAAAGACGTTAAAACAAGTTTACATTTGTTAAAGTGAACAAAATAAACTGACAAATATTTAAAACGCATTTATTAACACAAGAAAATAGTAATCTCAGAAATATTATATCAATTAAGGATTAAAAAGCATTTAATGGTTTTCAAAGAATTTAAAATAAGGTTACATTTGTTAAAATATTTATTACTTAACAAATGACCTAACAAAGACACACATTTAAAAAGCCTTTATCAAATCTAATGTTAATTCCAAAATGTTTTAACACCTTACTAAAATAAAAAAGTATCTTTTACTTTCATGTAATGAACCAGAGCTAACATAAACTAACAATGAAAAACAATGTTGTATCTTGTGGAAGTTGTCTCAAAAGTTGTTGTGTTCCTAAATGTACTCCATTATATAGCATTTTCTTAATTGCAACACATCTAACATATATTCATTTTATTATTTTAATAATGTTTGGCTTTAGATCTCCTATCATTTTAGTTAATTTGCTATATTTTTAAAGGGCACCTGTTTTACCCCTTTTACCAGATGTAAGATAAGACTTTGGTGTCTCCAATAAGTGTCTGTAAAGTTTCAGCTCAAAATACTCATCAGATAATTTATTATAGCCTCCAGAATCTGCCCACATCTTGGTCTCTGAGTACAATGCAGCTGTTAAGCCTGTGGCTTTAAATGAAAATAAGCTGCTTCTCCCCGCCCACAGTTCCCATGTGATTGTCTGCTTTTCATCATGTGTTACATTAGATAAACAGCATAGTGACAGAGACAGACTCTAATGAAGCTGAAAAACAACTCATTGGTCAAAAATACCAAGTAAGTTTATTTCATGTATTTGTTGTGGAGTTTATTCAAGCCTTTCTGAAATGATGAGTCTCACACAAATGCCGTTTACAGTAAACACACACACACACACACACACACACACACACACACACACACAGCACACACACACACACACAACACACACACACACACACACACACACACACACACACACACACACACACATATATATATATATATATATATATATATATATATATATATATATATATATATATATATATATATATATATATATATATATATATATATGTGCGCGTTTACTGACACCGGCGGTGATTATAGCGGTTAAAAATGACATGGTGATTTTACTGTCTTTATCACAAACATGCTCTGTTTTAAAAATGTTTTAACTTATAAAACTTTTTTAAAAATCACAGCGAGTTGAAACAAATATTTGAATCCCAGTTTATTTGCAAAAAAATTTTTTGTGGACATGTGTATACATGTTATTATAGAAACATGGCACCTGTCAATCAATTCGGTGGGTGGGGAAAACTGCACTCCTACGTAACGTTGCGGTGGGCCTCAAAATCACTGGGATTTGGGTCCTATTTTAACGTTAGTGCATTTTTAAAACGAAACTTGTTGAGTTTATATCACTTCAATACGACTGTAGACAAACTATACCTACACACAGTTCTGTCCAAACATCTTACAAAAGTTGATTTTCATCAAAGGTGCCCTTTAATATTGTTTTGGCTTTGTAAATCATCATCTATGTAAATCATAGAGATCAAACTGTTTATTTTACACCAGCAAAAAAAAAAAGTCCCGCTTTAAAAGACGTTTCCCATTTAAACTCAGCAAACCATGTTGAAGCGGAAGTGTCATCTCTGACAGGCAGAACTTTGCTATAATGTGAAACAGAGTGAGAGCTGCAGGTGTGAGTCACAGGAGGCAGCTGTTTTTATTGGGACATTTGCAGGGGTCAAAGGTCAGAAACGGTAAAGAAGCGTGTGAGATTCCCAGCAGGACGTGCTCTTAAACAAGCTGTTGCTCTACTCTATAACCTCTGCTGATCGGAGATTACAGTACACTTCTGCCGTTCTATGTGGAGATTTGTAAACTGACGACAATGCCCTTCTGTGTGGGCTTCACTGGATATGACAAAACAGCACATTCACACACTCTTTCTCTTCCACTCTTGATCGAACATGTATTCAATCTCTACGGACGACAGCATTCTTATGCATGGCCAGGAAATGGAATAAGAAGAAAAATGCGCATTGTTTATCAAATGCACTGCACGTCCTGATAAAGACCATCGTCAGCCATCTGTGCCTGTAAATTAGCCAAACACAAAGCTTTCATAAAGACCTACAGCTGCATAAACACTCGTATTCACCGCGTACAATGACACATTCAGAACTAAAATGTTTCATTCATGAATATAAACTGTAAATCATGAGCAGAGAATGCCTCGAAAGAAAACATTTTAAATGCAGTGCTTTAAACGCATACAAGCCAAGAACGTTTTTTTTTTTTTTGTTGTTGTTGTAGGAAAATAAAATGAAGATGCAACTCCAAAGAAAAAATAAATAAATTCACAGTCGACTAAGCACTTAAATAATCAGCAATTATACACAAATTTACACACTGCTGTAAATAAACAATCATGGAGCAACACCTATGGGTCACATGGTGGAAGGAAAACAAACAGAAGGACACCATGCTGCCAGGTTTCAGAAGTACACATCAGCACAGTGAGAGCAGGAGCAAAGGCCGATGGGAAGGGCGAACATGGCCAGGGAAAGCACATTTTTAAACAGTTTGAGGTTTTATCGTGTGGCTCGGTCTATAGAATACACTGAAAAACACTAAATGATTCTATATATATACAGTTGAAGTCAGAATTATTAGCCCCCCTGAATTATTTGCACCCCTGTTTATTTTTTTCCCCAATTTCTGTTTAACGGAGAGAAAATAACATAAGAAAAACATAATAGTTTTAATAATTCATTTCTAATAACTGATTTATTTTATCTTTGCCATGATGACAGTAAATAATATTTTACTAAATATTTTTCAAGACACTTCTGTACAGCTTAAAATGACATTTAAAGGCTTAACTAGGTTAATTAGGTTAACTAGGCAGGTTATGGTAATTAGGCAAGTTATTGTATAACGATGGTTTGTTCTGTAGACAATCGGAAAAAAAAAATTACTTAAATGGGCTAATACTTTTGTACCTAAATGGATTTTTAAAAATTCAAAACTGCTTTTATTCTATCCGAAATAAAACAAATAAGACTTTCTCCAGAGGAAAAAACATCAGACATACTGTGAAAATTCCCTTGCTCTGTTAAACATAATTTGGGAAATATTTAAAAAGGTCGATAATATTTTTTCTTCTGGAGAAAGTTTAATTTGTTTTATTTCTGCTAGGATAAAAACAGTTTTTAATTTTTTTTAAAACAATTTTAAGCTCAAAAGTATTAGCCCCTTTAGCCTATATTTTTTTCCAGTGATCTACAGAACAAACCATTGTTATACAATAACTTGCCTAATTACCCTAACCTGCCTAGTTAACCTAGTTAAGCCTTTAAATGTCACTTTAAGCTGTATAGAAGTGTCTTGAAAAATATCAAGTTAAATATTATTTACTGTCATCATGGCAAAGATAAAAGAAATCAATTATTAGAAATGAGTTATTAAAACTATTATGTTCAGAAATATGTGGAAAAGATCTCTCTGTTAAACAGAAATTGGGGAAACAAACAGAGGGGCTAATAATTCAGGGGGGGCTAATAATTCTGACTTCAACTATATATATATATATATATATATATATATATATATATATATATATATATATATATATATATATATATATATATATATATATATATATTTCAAATTTGAGCATCTTTTTTATACTGAGCACAAAAGAAGGCTTACTGATGAATGTTGGAAACAAGCAGACATTGACTATATAGCTTTTTTTTTCTTATATGGCAGTCAGTTACTGATTAGAAACATTCCACAAAATATATTATTTGGTCTTCAGCAGAAAAAAAAAAAAAAAAAAAAAAAAGATTCTTAAAACGGTTTGGAACCATTTAAGGGTGACTAGTAATTTTTTTTAGGAGAACGATCCTGTAGTAACCACTAAAAAAGATGCTACAAACTTGGCAATGTAAAATGCTGGCCTATGTCTTTGTTTAAATAAATAAATAAATAAATAAATAAATAAATAAATAAATAAATAAATAAATAAATATTGAATATTGAATATTGAATATTGGTATTCTGTTTTTTAAAATACCTGTATATGCCAAATTATGTTTAACAGACCAGGAAAACTTTCACAGTATTTCTTATATTTTTCCTTCTAGAGAAAGTCCAGTTCTTTTACTATTTCTTTTAGTTAATTAACAGTTTAATGTTTGTTAAAACCCTTTTTAAAGAGCCCCTATTATACATTAAATAGGGTCATATTTTGGTTGTAAGGGTCTCCAACAACAGTTCCCAAACCCCTCCTTAGCGTGAAGCTAATCTGCGCTGATTGGACCGATGACAGCCTGTTGCGATTGGTTGACACTGACAGCCTTCAGCACGAGACAGAGTGAAATGCCCAGCACAGCTTATCAACAATATAGAAGTAGTCAGAGTGCATACAAGCTTCATATTAGTGTAAGGCCTGGATTTCAGCAGTGGGTGAATGTAAATACAGACGATGGACTTGAAAATACTGACGACTAACTATTTTATTGAGCAAAAACTCCAAGAAGTGGGGAGGAGATCGACACGAGTCTCCTAGCCCATCACACTCTACCTTAGTGTTGCCAGATGTAGCTGACTGATTCCAGCCCAAAAACTATCCAAAACCCGCCAAAATGCAAAAAAACCCACCCACTCATCTGGAAAACTCGGTTGTGACAGTCGCGAAAAACGCAATAAGTGTTTATACCCGCACAATCGTGTTAAAAACAGTCCAATTGAGCGGGAAAACCGCCCAATCTGGCAACACTGCTCTACCTGCTGTTTTTTCACACACACACACAGACACACACACACATTACCCTCCTCCTCAGAGGTCACAACACAAAAATAAAAGTCCTTAACAGAAACATTCAAAAACAGAATACATAGAATGTATATTAAAGAAACAACTTCACATTAGTTACTAACACCACAGAACACAGTACCCGGTTCTCACCTGTTTTATCAGGGCCGGTGCGTCCATAGAATAGTGAGGGCGGCGCTTGCAAACTCCCCCGGTTCTCACTTTCATCCGCGACACCCAGCCCCTCCCTCCCGGTCTTCACTTTCCCCCAGTCTCCCGGATTTTTTGTGTGTGCATGAGTGCATTAAAGCAGTGCAGTTAAACACCAGCATATTGCTCTATTATTAACAATAACACACATTCAGTATTAATCCACACAGCGGCAAAAGTTGAACTATTCTGAACCTTGACCGCCGCACGTGTGTAAGAACAGCTGACGGTAGCCATAGCAATGACAAACGACAGGATTGCAAGCTCACAAACATGCTTAAATCCGCAAAGAAAGTGGCACACGCCACGTTTTTAGCATGGTTTTAGTCGCTATATGTATAAGTGATCACCAACGATCACCAACCCTCATTACAAAATGGAGGAAGAAACTAATCCATGAGCTGTGTATTGATAGTTCCTGTGGAGCTCTGTCAAAGTCTCATACATCAGTAGTCTTTTCTGATCCTTCCTTTTTTGCAAAAATAAATCTCAACCACTGACTCTTCACAGCTTCATCTTTGGGTAGAGAATATAACACGAACTTTCCCTCAAACTTCCAATAATATCCAGCTAAGCACAGCGTCTTCATGACTCATGACTTTAGGATACGTTTATCTTCCTCTTTGTCTTTGCTGCTGTGTTAGTGGGCGGGACCTCAGGTTTAAATTTTCCCGGGTTTGCGAGCAATTGGGCGGGGCTTATGTTTCGTATCCACGTCACGCCGAAACAGCTAAATACTCGTTATCAAGACGATTCATTCCAGCCACGATGAGTCGACTCTTTTATAGGTGAATCAATAGTTTTAAAAACTGTCCACTTTCAGATTTAAGCCTTAGCTGGATATTTCACTTCACTTAGAGCTGTGTTACACACTACATAGAAGGTCATTTTCAAAAACCCATAATAGGAGCTCTTTAAGGTCAATATTTTAGCACCCCCTAAGAATTTTTTTTATTATTGGCTACAGAACAAATCGCTGTTGTACAATGACTTCCCTGATTAACCTAACTTAGTTAACCTAATTAGGCTAGTTAAGTCTTTAAATTGCACTTAAATTGAATACTAGTGACTCAGTGGTTAGCACTGTCGCCTCATAGCAAGAATGTCACTGGTCAGAGTCCCGGCTGGGCCAGTTGGCATTTCTGTGTGGAGTTTGCATGTTCTCCCCGTGTTCGCGTGGGTTTCCTCCAGGTGCTTCGGACATAGAATATTTTGTATCATTATGTCTCCAATCCACTGCTATGTTTGATTAATCACAGAATAGATCATTTCAATGTGGTCATGTC
This sequence comes from Danio kyathit, assembly GCA_903798195.1. Classification (NCBI taxonomy): domain Eukaryota; kingdom Metazoa; phylum Chordata; class Actinopteri; order Cypriniformes; family Danionidae; genus Danio; species Danio kyathit. The sequence continues at coordinate 21,239,546 of LR812535.1, read as the reverse complement.
ATTGGCACATGAACATTTCCTGCTTGTTATCAAACTATTTCATAACTGTAATAAGAGCCAATTCAATCATAACTTCATGTTAATACAGCTACATTATTTATCAATATGTTTTTTTTTTTTTTTTGTATTCTCGGAAGCTTTTAAAATTAAAAATGTATAATAAGAAGTACGTTGGGACCATTGTTTTTGTTAACATCCCTTAAAATGGCCTATAAAATACTAATTTCCAGACAAAGAACAAATTAGCCAAACATTTAAGCTGCTTTTTAACAATTAGGTGCTTTTTTTAGCAGTGTTAAAAAACCTTTCCATCTAAAAAAAGCATATTTCACAGCACAATCTTATCTTTTTTTTTCTTTAACAGGCTCAGACATGATCAAATTCCAGCGCAGCTTGTCGTAACTTCACATTTAACTATTTAGCGCAACATTTGCTTTGACTAACACTCAGCATCACACGCTTCGACTCACTTATCCCCGGAGTGAAAATTCTGTTGCAGCGACTCCATCCTCCCTCCATCTGAGAAATGAAGCATGCTGCATTTTAATAAATAAAACCGTCTTAAGCACCTCACCCTCTTGCAGTCTCCATAGAAACCCTGGTGTGAGTGAGCTATTGCTGGAGGCCGAGGCGAGAGGCCCGAGATGGGATCGTGCAGGAGCGGCTAACCGCAAATTACCTGCTGGAGAAGAGAGATTCCTGCCTCAAATCAGCACAGCGTTCCTTCAGAGCCGCCATCACTCACACCAGAGGAGCATCTGAGGAGCAGCTGTCACACACCGGCTCAATTTATTTGTCCCGATTCCTCCATCATTTACTCCTAAACCTGCCGTCTTTTCATTCCGCCTGCGTTCCTGGATGCGACCCCGGAGGCAACGGAAGGGATTTATTGATGGATAATTCAGCGTGTGAAGCATTTCCTGCACAATTCTCACTTCTCTCTGTCTCCCTCACGAGGGGACAGACTTTAATTACTGTTTGAGGCTCTGAGTGCTACTTAAAGATGTTCAGATGATGAGAGTTACCCATTTATTAACTAGCAGCTATAACTGTGTGTGTGGTACTCCTCTATAAAGCTAGTAAATCACTCACATATGCGACCAAATTTTATGCTGGGCTGACAAAATATTGTCTACTTTCAGCCAAAATTACTCAACAGTAAAACTTTATGCACTGAAAAAAATTGCACACAATTCCTTCATGCTGTCTCAACACAATTCGATTAAGTTACCTTAATTGTTAGTGCAAATGTAAGTGGATTGAACATAAAACAATTAAGTTGTCCACCCAAAAAAAATCTCAAAAATAGTGTTGATTCAGCTTATTTTAAATAAGTAGTTTGAACAAGCAGCAAACAATCATTTTTTTTTTTTAGTGTGTGGAAGGTGTACACTACCTGACAAAGGTCTTGTCATCACTTCAGATCAATGAGGATAATGTGCGTCAGATCTTCAGTAAACAGAAGAGACGGAAAGCACCAGGCCCAGACGGTGTTTCACCAGCCTGTCTGAGAACCTGTGCCGACCAGCTGGCTCCCATTTTCACACAGATCTTCAACAGATCACTGGAACAGCGCAAAGTTCCATCCTGCTTCAAATGCTCCACCATCATCCAAATACCAAAGATCACAGGACTCAATGACTACAGACCTGTTGCCTTAACATCTGTGGCCATTAAGTCATTCGAAAGGCTGGTGCTAGCTTATCTGAAGGACATCACTGGACCTTTGCTGGACCCCCTGCAGTTTGCCTATAGAGCAAACCGGTCTGTGGATGATGCAGTCAACATGGGACTGCCTTATACCCTACAACATCTGGACAAACCAGGGAACTACGCAAGGATACTGTTTGTGGACTTCAGTCGGCCTCATCCGGAATGGTGATGAGTCTGCATACAGACAGGAGGTGGAGCGGCTGGCTTTATGGTGCAGATACAACAACCTGGAGCTGAACACGCTTAAAACAGTGGAGATGATAGTGGACTTTAGGAGAAACCACCCTGCACTCCCCCCACTCACCATCATGAACAGCACTGTGGCTGCAGTAGAGTCATTCAGGTTCCTGGGCACCACCATCTCTCAGGATCTGAAGCGGGGCATTCACATAGACTCTATTGTGAAGAAAGCCTAGCAGAGACTGTACTTCCTTTGTCAGCTGAGGAAGTTCAACCTGCCACAGGAGCTGCTCGTACAGTTCTACTCAGCTGTCATCCAATCCATCCTCTGCACTTCAATCACCGTCTGGTTCAGCTCAGCTGCCAAAACTGACCTCCGTAGACTACAGCGAATAGTCCGGACTGCTGAACGAATCACTGGCACTACCCTTCCTACACTTCAAGAACTGTACTCTTCCAGAGTGAGTAAAAGGGCTCGCAAAATCACTCTGGACGCCTCGCACCCAGCACACTACCTGTTTGAACTGTTACCGTCTGGGTGGCGATACAGAGCACAAAGCACAAAAACAGCCAGACACAGGAAAAGTTTCTTTCCTCAGGCCATCTACCTCATGAACAGTTAAATATTCCCCTACTGTGCATTAAACGTGCAATACTTTCTCATACACACTTGTACACAGCACCTTATAACAATATACAATGCAATACTTTCTCCATTCGCATTGGTACACAGCACCTTATAACCTGTACATTTACAACAAATCTGTACATACAATTCAACATTCAGATCTTTTTGAGTAACTGAATCTCTGTTTAATGTTTATCGCCTTTTTCTTTTCTCATATTTAATTTTGTGTTGTCACTTGTCACTTTATGTACACTGGAAGCTTCTGTTGCCAAAACAAATTCCTTGTGTGTGTGAAGCACACTTGGGAATAAAACTGATTCTGATTATGATTCCAGATGACTTTATTAATAAGTTATCTGAGTCATTGCAGAGATGTATGGATGCAGTCGTCCAAGCTCATGGGAGACATACACAATATTAATTCTTTTTCCACTGCACCATGACTTTATATTCTATACTGTGCATTATTTCTGTTAAGTGTCAAGATAAGATAGACCTTACTGTCTTAAATAAATAATTAAAAATCAAGGCATGATCATATTTTATTTTGGTAACATAAGCGTAGAGGCATATGCCTATAATATAAGCCACTTCTGATACCAAGTGATCAACTAGAAGTTCCTAAAACTTAGACAGGCAACAATCTTTTTGTCAGGTAGTGTATTATGTTAATTCTTAAATCACACTACTTTGCATCTTTGCATCTAAATGTGTGTGTACCGTGTGTATGTTTACATATTTATTGTACAGACTGTATTTAAATGTATATTGTATTAAAAGCATGTCATTATATTTTGCACTGTATTATGCATATTTGTATTATGCATATTTGTTTGTTTAAACAACTTATTTAAAATTAGCTAAAAACACAACACAATTCTAGAGATTATTTTTGGGACAACTTAATTCTTTGCTGTTCAATTTACTTACAATTGTAAGAACAAAATTAACTTAATTCCTTCATGCTGTCCCAACATAAAACAATTGTGTGGAACCCAGCATTTTTTACTTTGTGGCTATTCAAACATTGTTATTGCTCAGTGAAATCTAAAGTTGGGGGCTTAGAAAATGCTTGGAGCTATTTTTATAGAGCCTGACAAATTATCAGTAGTAGCAATAGGATTTTTTATTATTACTTCACTTATTGTTTATTTTTTAAAGACCAATAAACAGGGAAAATCTAAAAAAATAATAAAAAAAAAAAATGAAAAAAAATGAAGCAATTAAGCATCAATTAATTACAGGTATATGTTATTTTTATGTCCTCACAATGATGCGCATCCCTGCTGTAAATCGGTCAAGGCAAATGTTTTATATTTTATACATTATGCTCGAGTGACAGATGTGGTGGCAATGCTTTTTCTCAGGGTGACAATTCCCACCCCGTGCCACCCTGTTAGATCTGCCCCTACATCTTATGATGACAATGGCTCACAGTGCTTTATTTAAAGTCCCATAACATGTTTCAAATAATCAAACCAGGAAGCATTGCTTAACAGAAATATTAGTTCACAGATGTTAAAAGCAAGTTAAATAGACTAAAACTACTAAAACTACTTCAAAGATGTCCAAATGTGACTCTTTAAATACAACTCTAAATCAGAAAATGTTGGGACAGTATGGAAAACGCAAATAAACAAAGTAGTGGCTGCAAAGGAAGAGGATACAGGTACTTAACTGGCATGCCTGAAGTCCTGACCTGTCTCCAATAGAGAATATGTGGAGCATTTTGAAGCGCAAAATGCAACAACAAAAACCACGTACTGTTGCCAAACTTGCAGGAAGATTGTGACAAAATTACACCTGAAACATTTCATCAACTAACATAATCAGTCCCTAAACGTCTTGAAAGTGTTGTGAAAAGGAATGGCAACATTACAAAGTGGTAAATGCTTTACTGTTCCAACTTTTTTAAAAACGTGTTGCAAAAACCAAAATTGGATTATGTGTTTATTTACCAAAAAACAAAATTAATCACGAGGAACACATTAAATAATGTGCTGTTGTATTGTCTGTAATAAAATACAAGTTAAAGTAAATTTAGAAATTACTTTACATTTTTTTATCTGGCTTTTCCATACTGTACCAACTTTTTCTGATTTAGAGTTGTACATCAAGCTGACAACCGGAAGTTTGGAACATCCTCTTAACCCGTACACCCAAAGCATAATGGGTAATTTTGCATTTTAAGAAAAAGGTCTATACAATATACAGCATAGAGTCCACCAAGGGCACCTTGGATACTCACTGGGAGAGTGTGGACAGGAGGGTGTTTGACTGGCTGGCTCTTCAGTGTTTAGAGAGGGCAGGTCACAGGAAGACGCCCCCATGCTTACTGAGCTCTGCTCCTCTGATTGGGTGGTCCAACTACTCTCTGATGGGGGAACAGCACTCCAGAAACTGGCCGAAGAGCAAATGCTGTTTCTGGGACCTGCAATGAAGCAGATATGTCTTTAGAGATGTACACTATAGTCATATATAATTGTCTTCACAATTCTGGATTTAAAAAGCAACAAATCATGCAAAAACACATCCTTTATGCAGATACACGTCACCATTTTTCTCAGAAAACATATTTCTAAAAGTGCTGTTCACTTGTAATTTTTCCTGGATGTTGGTAACAACCAAAGAAATCCATATATGCAAAGAAAACAAATCTAATTAGTTTACAAAAAAAATTAAGTTATGCGTAATAAAGTGAAACTATGCAGGGAAAAAGTATTGAACACATGAAGACAGGAGGTGTAAAATGGCAATAAAAGCTCGGACACCAGCTGAAATCTCTCAGTAGTTATTCAGCAACTCTCTGCCCTTCGTCATTGTAAATGAATATTAGCTGCTTCAGTCCAACATCTACATTAGCATGATGATGAAGATGAAACCAGGGTTGACATTTCAGCAAAACAATGATCCAAATCACAGCCATAAAAACGCTCAAATGCTTTCAGAGAAAGAAAATCAAACTGTAGAATGGCTCACCCAATCACCTGACTTTAATCCAATATAAAATACATATTAAAGATCAGATTTGATAGACGAGACCCACAGAACTATCAAGATTTTTACACACTGTTGAAGCCTGTGGAAAAACTCACACCTGAGCAATTCATGTGACTTCATTCACCATACGAGGTGTCTTTAAGCTGCCATCGGCAAAAAAGTCTTTTATATAAAGTATTAAATACGTTTCAGTAGTTCAGTACTTTATCTTTGTGTCATTTCGTTGTTATTAAACAATTCATTTTTCAGATTTTATTGTCATTTTGTTATTATTTTTATGCTTGTATTGTTTGGGTTTTTACCAAAATCTGGTTCAATTCCATGTCAACAGCTCCTTTAGAAATATTATTCCCAGAAAAAAACATGTTGTGTTTAATACTTATTTTGCCCACTGTATATGCTAGATTCTATAAATTACTGATGATATAACTTCCAAATTTATTATTTTTTTGTCATAAAATAACAAACATGGCATTATGTTTATATTCATTTTTAGACAACACAATGCCAGAGTGTTACCTTCAGAAGAGTTCAGAAATCAATATTTAGAGAAATATTTTCTGAATTTAAGTATTTTTTTGTTTGTTGTTGTTGAAACAATAGTAATAGACTTGACAAAATAACAAATAATATTTTACTAAAACTCAAGTTTCAAATCAAAAGTTACGTTTATTTGATCAGAATACAATATACAGGAGGACAATTTCAAATTTTGAAATGTCATTAGGAGTTAAATGTTTTCTGTGCTAAAATGTTCATTCATTCATTCATTCATTCATTCATTTTCCTTTGGCTTAGTCGCTTTATTAATCAGGGGTCACCACGGAGGAATAAACTGCCAACTTATCCAACATATGTTTTGTGTAGAGGTTGCCCTTCCAGCCGTAAACCAGCACTGGGAAACACCCATACACTCTCACATTCACACACATACAGTTGAAGTCAGAATTATTAGCCCCCTGAATTATTGCCCCCCTGTTTATTTTCCCCCCAATTTCTGTTTAATGGAGAAAAGATGTTTTCAACATAGTTCTAAACAATAGTTTTAATAACTCATTTCTAATAACTGATTTATTTTATCTTTGTCATGATGACAGTACATAATATTTTACTAGACATTTTTCAAGACACTTCTATACAGCTTAAAGTGACATTTAAAGGCTTAACTAGGCAGGATAGGGTAATTAGGCAAGTTATTGTATAACAATGGTTTGTTCTGTAGACTATAAAAAAAATTAAGCCTAAAGGGGCTAATAATATTGACCCTAAACATTTTTTTAAAAATTTAAAACTGCTTTTATTCTAGCTGAAATAAATCGAATAAGACTTTCTCCAGAAGATAAAATATTATCCAACATACCGTGAAAATATCCATGCTCTGTTAAACATAGTTTGAGAAATATAAAAAAAAATAAATAAATAAAAAAAATCAAAAGGGGGGCTAATAATTTTGAATTCAACTGTACACTAGGGCCAATTTAACTTATTCAATTCACCTTTACTGCATGTCTTTGGAATGTGGGGGAAAACTGAAGCACCCGGAGGAAACCCACACCAACACTGGAAGAGCATGCATGCTAAAATGTTTTAAAATGTAATTTGTTCCTGCATGTGATGGTAAAGCTGACCATTACTGCTCCAGGCTTCTGTGTCACATGATCCGTCAGAAATAATTCAATATGCAAATTTAGAGCTCAAAAAGCCCTTTTTGTTATTATTATTGACAACAATTGTGATAGTTCATATTTTTCAAGACTTTGATGAATAAAAAAGTTCACAGAACAATATTTGTTTGAATAAAATCATCTTGTAAAAATGTAAATACAATCTTACTGATTTTAGTTATTTACATTTAATTCAATTTTAAATTACTCCAATTAAACTACTGTCAGCTACTCTTTCTTTTAAAGTGTCCTGATTACAGTGTAATTATGTATTTAAGTACTGCATAATTATTACTTTTAAACAAAGATGCACTTACTATAGGGTTAGGATTTGGTTGATTGCATGTACTGCAATTATGCATTCTGTTATTACTGAACAGGACACTAAAGTCTAATTAAAATTTTGCCTCGATTACAAAATAAAGAATAAAAACACTGCAATTTTACAATCCTAGTGTGTGTGTGTGTGTGTGTGTGTTCATGTGATAAAATGTGTGTCACTAATGAACAGGTGTTATCATTGAATTAGGATGAGAGACTATTAAATATTCACAGTGGGGAAAAGTGCCTTACACAAAGGATTAAACATCAAGGGTGAAGCGAGATAACAGCATACTGATGTGTATCAGCCTTGTCAAACAATCGAATCAGTCTACTCAATGATTTTAATTAGCACTGCTCTAATTGCTATCACAGGACATATTACTTAAGTTATGAATTACGCTGCAGAAGAATGTTTTGAAACAATGATGAAGAGAATGAGGCAGTACTACACAGATGATGTGTTAGATTCATGTTGGAGTAAATATCTTAGGTCAGATGACACGCTTCTTTAGGGGATTTCTGAAGCCTGCTTAAACAATTGTGATTCAACACACAGCAAATGAGGGATGTTTACACCGCCTAACAAATACAATCAAATAGTTTATTTTTCATTGAATGTTTTGTTTTTTATTTTATTTTGTTTTATTGTTTATTTTATTTTATTTTTATTTTATCTTATTTTATTTTATCTTATATTATTGTATTTTATTTTTATTTAATTAAAATTTTAATTTAATTTAATTTAATAAAAAATATATAGTTTATTTTAATTCATTTTTAATTTTATTTATTTTATGTTATTTTATTTTATTTTATATTTTATTTTATCTTATTTTATTTGATCTTATTTTATTTTATTGTATTTTTTATGTTTTTTTTTTATTTAATTTAATTTAATTTTTTATATTTTATTTAATTTCATTTTTAATTTAATACATTTTTTAATTTATTTTATTTTATATTTTATTTTATCTTATTTTATTGTATTTTTTGTTTTTTTAAATATATATATATTTATTTTATTTAATTAAATTTTTTATATTTTTATTTTATCTTATTTCATTTTTACTTTTAATTTTATTTAAATTTTATTTTTTATTTATTTATTTTATATTTTATTTATTTATTTTATATTTCTTTTATTTTATTATTTTATTTTTATTATTATTATTATTGAAAGAGCAAAAAGAAGCTATATAAAACTTTTATGACCTACTGAGAAACATTAAAATTGTTATAGGTAAAATACAGGTTTACAGTTTGAAATGCACAGTAAGTGCAGTACTAGAAGAAGAACCAACACGTATCAAAAGAGAAGTGGTTGGCAATGAACAGTCAGAGATCATCTGACTGTCTGGACAAACAAGACACCATCATCAGGTTAAAAAATAATAGAGTAAATTGAACTCCAAGAGGAATAATTTATATGCAGCAATAAACAAGGATTTACATATATTGCCAAAAGACAAATAAGAAAAATATTTCCTTTGAAGAGTAAATATAACTTGGCTGGTTACTTTATTAGCAACAGGCATACACATAAATCGGCAGTTCAACAACGGGTAAAGTTTAGCATTAAAAATGTATTAAGGATGCCTAAAGCCTTTGCTTTCTCCAGAACTCTATGAATATTCCTAAATTAAGTAACTAAACAAATAAATAAATACGTAACACCAATCATATGTCTTCATAACATGATGCGTTTTCAGAGGCTCTGTTTCCACACAGTATTTGCTGAGATGTTGTACCATTTCCACATTGATAGATCATCAGTAGAACAATTTGTTTGTTCTAAAACCCGGGTTACTGATTGCAATGTTGCAACTGCACTTTCTATATGACAATATTTCTGAACAGACCAAAATTTGTCACATGTGGATAAACTCTGATCAATCCTTGTTCACGTTTGGTTTGGTTAAGGGTTAGTTCAGACAAAAATTAAAATTATGTTAATTATTTACCCTCTTATTGTTCCAATCCTCTTAGACATTTGTTTATCTTTGGAACATGAATTAAGATGTTTCAGAAGAAACCCGAGAGCTCCCTCATCCTCCATGTACAGCACTGGCCTTGAGACATTCAATGTCCAGAAAAGGAGCCAAAAACATTCCATGTGACTTCAGTGGTTCAACTGTAATCATATGAAGCTCCAAGAACACTTTTGAGCACTAAAATAATAACTGTAGAAACACAGATGTCTTCTATATCAGATCAGGGTGCGCATTTAGCTATACTTTTAATCCTACACTTGCATGTTGTGCTGCTGAATGGCAATACTTCAAGCTGCCCATAATAAACAAGATAATGGGATGACATGGAAGATATATTTACAGCTTTTTTGGAGCACAAAAGTGTCAAAATGTTAAAATCTAAAATATCATCCAAAATATCTTTGTGTATTGAATATGAACAACAGGCTCAGGGGATTGGAACAACATGAAGATGACTAATTAATAACAGATTTCTTGTTTTTGGATGAACTCGCCCTTTATACCAGCAAACAGGCCTGATATTCTGAACTGTTTTTCTTTTGACTCAATCACTTGAGCAATTCAGTGCAAATGTCAACCTTGCCATGAAAAAACTTAAGTTTTCGCCAAAATATCAAAACCGTTTCTGCGTTTTTTGTGAAAGCAAGTATTTTACAGTGTTTTAAAAATACTCAAAAATGTCTCTGTCAATGTGTTTAAACTATTCAATTTGATTTACCAAAATCACACAAGTGCCAATTTCACATCTGTCACATCCATAACAGAAAAGTGTCACATCCATAACAAAGCTTTTTCCTCATAAATGCAACAATGTCAAATAAAATAAAATCAATCATTTTTGTTCTATAGTGAGCCAACTCTTATCCTTTTGACATTCTCTCCGTTAATCAGAAATTGGGGAAAAAAAATAAAAAGGGGGGCTAATATTTCAGAGGGGCTGATAATTCTGACTTCAACTGTATATGCACAAATATAACATTGTAAAGCATCCTGGAAAATATTAATTTAAATGAAAGATGTGTGGGGGGTGTACACATATATGCTGATCACTAGAGATGTGAACCTACACTGGTCTCACGGTTCGGTTACGATTTTCATGCCATCAATTTGGTTCAATTCAATATCTCGGTGCATTGACGATGCTTTCCATAAACTTTTACAAATATAAAATAGTATATTTTCTTCACAGCTCAGCAATTCTTGTATTAAAATGTATAAATATATTTATATTTACATACTATTTGTAATACAATTTTGTCCTTTATTACAAACAGTCAGATATACTGTATAAACTGTATCTTCAAAAACTCAAGTACATGCACAGAACAACATGAGCATTTATAGCAAATAAACAAATATAAATATCCCGCTCGCTTTCTGAGCCATGTCTAGTGAGTTCTTTCTTACACCCCTATGACTGGTCTCGAGCTCAACAGAAAGGGCTGCGATTGGCTCCAACACTCTGGCGCTGTTCACTGATGACTGACACTGATAAACGGCAGCGACGATCACAGCTGATCCATGGTAGACGCGGTGGAGAAAACTCGTGTCTCACACTGGTGTCTGTATCAAGAGATATCGCTGTAAAGCCTGGTTTAACAGCCAAGAGGAGAGGACAAGTCACACCAGCAGGTCAAATGGGCCACAATGAGAGAGAGAAATGGAGTTTACTTTCATTTTCTCAATCGCAGTGAAATAGGGGCTTCTGTTGTTAGTGTCAGTGAAAGACTGTCCAGCAAACACACACGCAATGAAATGGTGTTGGAGCGTTTTAAATACTCGTACTCGCCTCTCTCGCCATAGTAAGCTACAGCGACATAGCGCATATGAGATAAATGACCCCAGTACACAATAACTGGTTATGATTATTACTGAACCGATACCGAATTGTCAGCGTCAATTAAGAAACAATTAATTTTGACACCCCTACTGAGCACTGTATATGCTGACTGTGATAAGCAAAATGTCATTAATTCATGTAAACACTTTTATAAATCTAAATAATATTCTCAGACTAAGAAAACAAGAGTGCATATGGGATTACTCCACCTAAAACACTCCTTTTCCTGAGGTTTCCCAAACCACTGATCTCACCACAGCACATCCAAAATCCTCCTTTTTTAAAACTGACCACAAAAAAAGACAAAACATTACACTTAAAATATACAGATTTAATATAAATGTGGCAACATTATGTTTCTGGTGGTTTATTTTTCCTTCAATTCAAAAGATATAGTGTTCAGTTGGTCCAAAGTGATATGAATCTAATGATTACAGAACATAAATCATTTTAGATGTTGCAAGCCAGCATCTGACACTGGCCTCCTGGCTGCTAAAATGTCCTCTAGACCACACATGAAAATCAAGGCACAAACCTGAAATCACATGTTGGACAGCCCCTGTAATCAGAGTAAATAAGCAGTACTTTAACAAACCCGGGCTCGATCTCTCGGTGATCATATTATGAAGGAATGACAGACCGGCTGCACCCTGGACTTCATCCGAAGGCAGATTTCATGCAAGAGCAACAACAGCTGAGATGAAAACTCTGCTTATGGCTTCAATTAGGGTTTGAAGGGTTTGGCCATTTGCGTGTTGCTGCACTCTGCCTCTCACTGGAGATTTCCTGGGAAAGAGTTGCTGGCAAAGCTGCTGGGTTTGACAAGTGTGGGGGTGGTTGAGTCAATGCGTGCGAAAAAGAGACAGACGGAGATAAAGAGAGAGAGAGACAGGCAAGACTAGACCAAGCATCGGGCCTAAAGGAAGTGACATAGTCCTAATCAGCCCTACCCAACTGAATCAACTACAAACTAGTTTCTCTGGAAATCTGAGATATTGGGAAATGCTTGCTGAAATGGGAGCGATGTTAAAGGCTGGAAGCTCAAGGCTGGTGTCAAAAGGTTGTGTCCTCAAGCAAGTCATAACACAGGTTGCACCAGGAATGCATAGGAATTGTAAATAATAATGTAATTACAAATAAAGTCACATGACTAATTACTTACTCACTCTGCCGAGAAACAATCTGCGACTCTTTTAATTGAGTTTATTTTGAGTCCCATTATGAAACTTTGCAAGTATTACAACTATCGTTATGAAACAGAGGAAATGCTCTTGAGGGTTTGAAGCAGAAATGCACTTGAAACATGAACTTAAAGTTGAAGTCAGAATTATTAGCCTGAATCTTTAACCTCTCCTGCATTTTTTCCTCAATTTCCTTTTTTAAGGAAAAAAAAAATTCTTCAACACATTTCTAAACATAATAATTGTATTAACTAATTTCTGATTTCTACTGTCTTTAACTGATTTCTTTTTGTCTTTGCCGTGATGACAGTAAATAATATTTTAGTATTCATTTAAAAGCTTAACTAGGTTAATTTGGTTATTTAGGCAAGCTAGGGTAATTAGGCAAGTTAGGGTAATTAGGCAAATCATTGTATAATGATGGTTTGTTCTGTAGACCAGGGGTTCCCAAACTTTTCAGCCCGTGACCCCCAAAATAACAGTGCCAGTGACTTGCGACCCCTAATATCCTCTGAGGTTGTTGTAAATACAGAAACCTTGCATGCAATGGCGCACACACACCAACAGACCCATGTGTATTCTTTGTTTATTTTTTTTAATGTATGTCAGCGCTGTAAATGTGCCAGAAGGTTATACCTGGTGTTATAAAATCAATCTGCTGCTATTGATGCTATTGCTGTGTCTTTAATTTAATGTAATTACCCCAGGGCTCACAATCCAATAGAATTAGTAACTATAAGCTACTATAGTAACTATATAGTATTTAGTAACTATAAATGACTATTTTTTTCTCTTCTGTAGGTTGTGGATAAAATATGGTAATGCTTATGGTTTAATAAAAATAAATAGATTTTTGGAAATCACCAGGTGACCCCCCTTTCATTGTCCCGCGACCCCTCGGGGGGTCCCGACCCCCACTTTGAGAACCACTGCTGTAGACAATCGGAAAAAATATATTACTTAAGGGGGAAAATACTATTGACCTTAAAAAGTGCTTTTATTCTGGCCGAAATAAAGAAGAAAAAACATTATGACAAAAACTGTGAAAAATTCCTTGCTCTGTTAAACATTTTGTAAAACTGAAAACATTCACAGGAGGGCTGTGATTGCATATAAAATTTTCAAAACTTTTCATTATATATATATATATATATATATATATATATATATATATATACACAAAACAGTTCTGTCTGGTTCTTGAATCTGATTGGCTGACAGCAATAGCAATGTGCAATATTCTGCAATTAACAGCACTTGTACAGCCTCCTCACCCTTCACCCTTCTGTATTACTCTGCCCACATACAGCAACAAACAGAAGACACTCTACAGTTTGACAAATAATGCTGCTTTTGTACAACAATGTACTTTGAAAGGTTTTTTAATCGAAAAGGTAGTCATTTAGATTGCAACTACGCAGTTTATTTATAGGGATAGTGCCTATTTTAAAATATTTATAATTTTAGAGATTCAGTGCATCGGCCGCCATCAGCCTCTCTGGGCAGACCAAAGAAATTGACGGTTGACGTTCCACCACAAGATGGTGACAGAGAGCGCATAATAAGTCTTTAGTGGGAGAAAAACTCAGCGTTTACACAATGCAAGTTTCAAACTACAGCTGAAGAAATCATTATAAATCAAGTAAGAGACATTTTAAGTCAATCTCTCTCATTTGTATTTTGTAGTGCTGTATTTATATCACAAAAACTGATAGTGTTTGCTTTGCTTTGGCTTTTTCGGGGTTAATTATTGTGATATCCTAATTGTAATAGAGAAATATTTTCGTATATGTTTCGTAAATATTCCGTAGTGTATGAGTGTGAATGAGTGTGTGTAAATGTTTCCCAGAGATGGGTTGCGGCTGGAAGGGCATCCGCTGCGTAAAAACGTGCTGGCGGTTCATTCTGCTGTGGCGACCCCAGATTAATAAAGGGACTAAGTCGAAAAGAAAATGAATGAATGTTATTAATTTTTTATATAAACATTTTTATTTACCCTTTTTTTCCCTATATGAAGCCATGACACTTTAACTTCCGCTAAACCAAAAAACAATATGCAACAATTTCACTCGTGAATGAAATAAGCCTTTTAAAAAGCTGGATACAATAGACAGGGTTTCTGCAGATATCATAATGACAAATATAAGACTTTTTAAGAACTTTTTAAGACCATTAAGTATTAAATTTAGGACTTATATCACAATATTAAAAACACGCATACACATAAAGAGAAATTGCAAAATCACAAAATTAGAGGTAAAATAAATGTATTTAAATTGAACAGTACTAAAGACAGGTTAGATGCACCATCGAACTACAGAAAAACCAAACAAACATCTTAAGGCTAATTTATACTTTCGCCTGGCGCCGCATCGCGCACCTCAAGAAACGAACGAGGCTTTTATACTTGATGCGTTCGCCATTGAGATATTCTTTTAACTGACAGGGGGCGGTCAAAAGAAACAAAGTAAAATCAGATAAACAGAGAAGTAGAAAGTTTCCGGAGCTAGGTCATATTATTTATATCATTGAAGATTTTTAAACTAATTGTTTTTTATTATTTTTATAATTTATTTTAATGATTTTAAAGATTTTATAACCATTCAAGATTTTTTAAATCAAACTTTGATGTATCACTTGCTTTTGCTTATATCTCGGACAGTTCTACCTATTAAAGTTAAATATTAACAGCAACAAAACATGGGTTGCTCTACAATAATATTTTTTTATTATGGCAAGAATAAAAGAAAAAAAGGACACTTGCTAAAAAATTCACATTTGCCGCGGGTTCAATAACAGAAAGCTGATTGGCTATTGCATGTTGGTCTCATTTGTAATTGTAATACCGCGAATAACATTTGGACTAGTGAAATAAAGAACTACAACACCACGAAAACCAAGCAACAACAACAAAAATGAATTTAAATGAGCATTAGATGTAGCGTTACATGGACATTGGAAAAATAAGACCTGTGCAAAAATATTTAAGACCTAGAACAGCGATTTTAAGACTTTTTAGGGCCTAAAATTTCGATTTTTAAATTTGAGACTTTTTAAGACCCCGCGGAAACCCTGAATAGAACATTTTACATCTCGCATCTGCACGTCTTGCTCTGCCTTTTGGTACCCTTTTATTGTGCTAAGTACCCTTTGGAAAGGGTACCAAAAAATGGTATGGTACAGTTCGCTTTTTGGTATCTCTTGACAGTGGAAACGGACATAAAAGCGTACCGTACCATACCGTACCACTTAGTGGAAATGGGTCATAAGGTGACATTATTCTATTCACCCCTTAACCACTCAACATTAAAACCAAGCTGGAAAGAAACATGAGGATTTGGGAAGAAAAGTGGAAGATGCTTAGCAATTTATTGTAAAATAAATCAGGAGACCAGACCAAAGCTGTGCAGCATACCATATTTTTTTTAAATCAAGATGAAAAGACCACAGTGGACTGAGAGTTCTTTCATGGATATTCATAAATTATAAAATGTTAAAATATTCTCCTAAGATCCAGAACTCTGATCATTTCTTAGGGAGAACAGTATATAAAAACTATAGTAAACTTTCTTCTATGCACAAAAAAAATGTAGTTCTCATACCTTTTTCCTGTGTTGGAGGAGGAGGAGAGGGTGACCATGGTTTATCATCAAACTGAACCCATGGATTTGTCTGCTCTGACGTCTGGTCAGTCACACATGATTCTTCTACCCAGGTAGAGGAGTCCAGAACAGGCTGGTCTAGAGAGGACTGGAGGTGGTCCTCATCTTCAAACCAGAAGGAACCCAGTTAGAGAAATACAGCCTCTTGTCAGTAGAAAGGTCACAGCTAAATGTTAAATCTAGCAGGGTGCAAAAACTGTGGACCGTTCCCTCAGTAATCACCATGGAGCAATGACCTCAGGACACAGGAATCTCACAGAAAGGTCTGAACGCAAACTCAGACAGAGTAAAACCAACTGATATCCAATCCGCAGAAAGGTTACATGTCGTTATAATTCCTTACAAATGGTGCACATAAAACTAACTGCAACTTTTTTTTATTTAGGCACAAGAACTTTATCCAGGGTCTTTTCTTTGGCATCTAAACATAAATCTGAACACAAGATCGAATACTGTATGGTTTCTCAAAGTCACAAAAAAATAACGTTTAATTTTTGTTTGTTCTCTGGGAACTGAACCCATTAAAGTTCCTGTAAGTCTGGGTGTTTGTACGGACCTGCCTGTGACTCCTCATCTGAAAAAGCAACCCAGCCTGGTCTTGGAGTTCCAGTTGTGCTACTGGTTGTAGCAGCCATTAGGTTTTGTCCTGTCCGGTTTCTTCAGCTGCTAGTAACTTTGTTTCACTCCCCCCAGGTCTTGGGCTCCATGTTTACCTGGAAGAGATTAAGAAGAGAATTTCATTAGGAATTGGCTATGTTTCAATATGAAGGTATGAAGTGTTTTTATTTTTTGTTAAATAAAAACACCAAGAAGCATTTGACCAAATGTTGCCAAGAATTAGTAAATTAAGTGAAGAAACCAAGTTAGAATAATCAAGGCACTGTGTTTGTACTTAATAAAGTACATAAGGAGAGGTTATATTAATTAAACCAAATAATTTGTATTGAGAGAATTTAAAGTAAGTTTTTAAACGTTTTAAAATGTCTTATCAAGGCTACATCACTGATTTGATCAAAAATATAAAGGAAATTGTGTTAATATGCTAACAAAGTTATAAATAACTGCATTAAATAATTAAAATATTTCAAACTAACAGCACATAAACCATACATCTAAAATATCACATTGGATATAACTCCTATACCTGTTCAGGCATACCCGAACAGCACTTTACTAGCTGGCCTCTGTTACATGGACAAATTCATTCATTCATTCATTTTCTTTTCGGCTTAGTCCCTTTATTAATCCGGGGTCGCCAACTTATCCAGCACACGTTTTACGTAGCGGATGCTCTTCCAGCTGCAACCCATCTCTGGGAAACATCCATACACACTCATACACTATGGAGAATTTAGCTTACCCAATTCACCTGTACCGCATGTCTTTGGACTGTGGGGGAAACCGGAGCACCCGGAGGAAACCCACGCGAACGCAGGGAGAACATGCAAACTCCCCACAGAAACGCCAACTGACCCAGCTGAGGCTCGAACCAGCAACCTTCTTGCTGTGAGGCGACAGCACTACCTACTGCACCACTGCGTCGCCCATGGGCAAAATATTTTTTACAAAATATTGAAGTGCACAGATACATTGTTTACAACAAGAACAAGTAAAAACGTTTAGAACATTTTGATTTCATGGTCACTTTAAATTTGTCAATCCAAAGTCAACTGTGCCAGGAAAGCAAAACAAAATTTGAGAGAAACCAGGTTCAACTAGTCAGTTTTCCTCTGGCTTTACAGGATAAATTATGTACTACTGCTTAGGGATGCACAATACCATTTTTTTGGTTCCAATCCTATCCCAATACCAAAATTCTGAGTATTGACCGAAACAGATCCTGTGCCGTTTTTTTTGTTTTTTTAAAGAATAATACAGTTTCTATAGTTCTTGTGATTAACTCAAATAATATATCTTCTTTCTTAAAAATAACAGACCTGTAGGACTACTGTATATGACAGAAGGCACAATCTAACTAAAAACATGATGCTTGCTGTAATCTAGGCTACATTATTTGAGCATTTGTTAAGACATTGATCCGTTGTGGTCCAGCTTATGTATCCTTGTTTTAATATTAAGATTTTTTCTTTGAAATCTGTAATAGGCTACCACTATTGACCCTAATCAAAACACAAACTGGTCTGTTAAATAAAATATTGATACAAATAAAATTACAGAGAAATATTGACAGTTTCAGAGTAGCTTATATTAGGCTAAGTTTCACTGCGCCCATCAGTTTCACTTTTATTAATTTAATCAACTACTTTGACCACAATGAGCCAGGCTTTACAAACTATTCACAGCACTGAAAGTATTCCCCTCTGAATAATAAACTCAGTCAGAAGAATGAGAGAACTTAAACTTTTAATATTACAGAATAATTTTACAGAGCGGCGCACATCGCGTCTGCACAGTCAGTGTGTGAATGAAGCGCTTGATGCATCACTGACACACAGCGCGCAGATCTCGTGGATATGCGTACACTTTCAAAACTGAGCAGCACAAAGGGAAGAAATCAGTGCGTTGAGGATCTGTCCAATGTATTATTAAGCCTTTTCTAATTTAAAATTTAAGGAAGACCTACTTTGTGTGTGAAGAGCAGGTAATAACCCTCTCTACTCCAGTGTTCCGAATGTGATCTGCTGATCTAGCAGACACAGCGCAACATGATTTAGAAACAGCAACAAACTCCTTGTTGCAGGTCAAAATTAATCCATTTAATGCTAAACTAAATGCATTTCTCCAGTTTATATTAACAGGAACAAAGTCTTGGAGAAAGTTTTTCGTGTTGTCATGAACGCGACACGCAGATTGATTGTGAATGAACAAAGAATGATTGACAGGCACAGCGGCGGAAAGCACTAGAATGAACATGAATTTAACCACTTAATTTATTAGTGCTTCACATTAAACTGTAGAATAGCTTCAGAACATTTGGGACATAGTAGGCCTACACGATTTTTATAATAGGCTACCTTCATGGCTTTTGTTGGCTTATAAATTACACAGAATATAGTGCATGCGCAAGATCGGATTTGGATTGGTACCAGCTGGCCAATACCCGATCCAGCAAAAATATGCGGTATCAAACCGATATCCGATCCAAGTATCGGGATCGGTGCATCCCTTGTTAACAATACCAAAAAAAGTTGCACATTTGAGGACTTGATACCACAAATGAACAACCCTTAGTAAATGACTAAGAGACAGAGAAACTCTGATACAGCATACTGTATCTAGTCCAGGCAAAATGAACTTCTCCATAAAAGTAGTGACAGCAGTAAAC
The DNA here is from genome assembly GCA_903798195.1 of Danio kyathit. NCBI lineage: Eukaryota > Metazoa > Chordata > Actinopteri > Cypriniformes > Danionidae > Danio > Danio kyathit. Next base: position 21,220,077 of record LR812535.1, on the reverse strand, counting down.
ACAGTAGACTTGTGTAAGTGTGTTTGACTGCCAAACAGAAAACAACATGCCCCGACAGGGCCCTTCAAAACAGGATGGAGGCTGTGTGAAGTCACAGGAAGAACTACTGATAAATGTCTGACAACTGAAAACCATTTATAAAAGCTACTACAGCTTCTCGTGTTACTCCGATCCAACGGCATACAAACAGGAGACAGAAAAGCAGTCTGTTGTAATAATCAAGTGTCAAAGATCACTGCATATTAATGTCTCATTAGTGTTCAAGAAGCTGGGTGACAAATGCACCACCTTAAAGTCACTGAAGGTCAGGAAAAGCACAGTCACAAAAGCCGAGAGACCATTGTGATCAGGATTTTTCCACATCAGAGAGGGCCTATTTTCTCTCCTAAATCAAGTCCCTGCAGGAAACACACTTTCAACGAGGAAACACACTCGGACGTGCTGAACGATCTGGCAAATTGAGGCCAATTCCATAACATGTTTTTGTTCTGGTGAATCCCTCTTTGCATTCACAATGCGGCTGCATGCTACCCTTCCTTAGCCCCCTATTTCACAGCAAACAAAGGAAGCTCCTCCCGCAAACTAGTCAATTCATGCAACATCTCACGACACCCACTAAAACTAAAGGTTTTGGTAGCTATGAGCACTATAGCTTTAGACAATTCTTTCCAAATTCGTGACTGTATTTAAACATTAAACCATACTTGTTTTAAATAAACGGATACAAATTAAATCAAAATAACAATGTTTACAATGCTATAAAAATAAATATGGCTATCGGTTACTAAAAATATAATGCCACAGTACTTTTTAAATGACTTTAAATAAAAACTTTTTTTTTTTTTGTATTTTTACACTATTATGCAAGTAAATATTACAGTAAAACATGTATACTTTGAAGAACAAAGTGGTGTGATGTAATTTTGAATAACATCAGGCCAAAACAAAGTTTGTTTAGGACCTTTCAAAAAAATCTCAATCCAACTTATTCATGAAGCTATTCATAATTTCATTACTCTCTGCAACAACTAAACATGCTCTTTGACTCTACCATCTTTAACATGGAAATCTTGATTTTGGTTTCTTTTTTGTGTTCAGTCAGATGTATTTGAGTAAAAACAAGCACTGGAGAGCTGATTTGTGGTAGTAATTGAATTTCATGTTTACTACTGTTGTTTTTGTTAAAGCAGCCTATTGAATAAGTGCTTTATAAGTAAACACGACATGACTTTAATCGACGCCGACAGCACAAACTGCAGGACTGAGTCCTGTTGCACAAAATGAGTTAAACTCAAGGTTGCAAAGTAAGTTTTACATTGATAAATCCAAAATAAATGCTAAGATCAGGTTAAGGTGTTACACAATGCTTGATATAAACCTTCTCCGTCAATTCAGGGTTAACTTAAGAGTTAGCGATTAACTTGAGAGCATGTGCTCTTGAAAGTATGACACGTGCAGAAAACACCCAAACACACGACACATGAGATAGTCAGTTGGATTAAGTTCTTGAAAGAGAGTCAATACACTTCTGTGTTGAAAATTAAGAAATATCATTACTAGAAATATAATGTGTGTGAAACAAATGCTGTTGATGCATGCAACAAATGTTTGAAGGCAACTTAAAGAAAATATTATTATTATTATTATATCAATCCAAATTAATTATTTATTTTAATATTGTAGGTTCACAAACAGCTCAAAAGACCACTTTAAAAAATCCATTTTAAAAGCTTTATATATTAAAGGTATACTTTGTATGCTAATATTTCAATGTAAATGTTAATTTAAACCTTTCGTAATATTACTTGACAATCCAAAAGTTAATATAAATTAATACTTTATGCAATAAACACTCAAAATTTTGAGTTTAAAATGTTTTTAATGCAAAAGACTTTAATTTGGAGCAAAAAAAAGTTTAATTAAAATTTAATTAAGATATTTTAGATTAAATATGAGTCAGTTTTTGTGATCATGCACAATATACTGACACTGAGGAGAAAAAAAAAACTGTTGAATAAAGTCTTTATTTATGTGTGCACAAAAATACTATCATAGCTTTATAAAATACTGATTGAACCACTAAAGGCATGGCCCTGATGGTCTCAGGGGTTTAAAATTACATGAGAGTGGGTAATTAATAACAGAATTATCATTTTGGGGTGAGCTAACCCTTTATTTGCTCTTTGACAGAAAAAAAAAAAAGAATAGAATCAGTCAAGTCACTCACTATGAGGTTTAGCCTGTGAAGTTTATGAAAACTTTTGACTGATTCAAATCTAAAAAAAAACATACAAACAAGCAAATGAGTCATCTGAATAGATTTTACAATATTGATTTTTTTATTATTATTATTATTATTATTTGCATTCCAGGAGCTTCAGAGTGAGTATCCAGAGAATTTCAATGAAACATCAATATTTGCAGCTGCAAAACCCTACAAAACTCTCATCCACTTCTCAGACTCCAACAGGCCTGGGCTTTGGCAGTCTGTCAGTTATGTCAGTGGTGCATGCAGGCGTCCACAAGATATGTGCACAATAATGGGACGTTTGGCAGAGCAGGTCTGCCAAACTCTATCACTGTATCAAAACTCTCTCTCTCGCACGGCCATTCGTGAGCTCGAGATCGTGCATGACATCATCATTCAGACACTGCATAATTTCCTGCTGTCAGTGCTTACAGTCATAGAGAGTTTGCATCACAGTACAGTTTTTTGAAAGTTTTCCATTAAAAAAAATATCTAGGGGTGAAGACAAACAAATAAAAAAAACTGTAGAGAAATGCAGGAACAAACAGTGGTTATCTTTGTGGTGCTTCTGCTATGTCAAGCCACACCTGAACCTCAAAATGCATGGTGCTCATAGTCTACATAAATAACATAGTGCATACCAAAACATGTGGTCTGGAACGTCATGTGCATCTCATTAAACGTTATTAAATTTTATTGTTTGGGTAATTTGATTGAAACTTAATGACAATAAAATATGCATGAGTTAATAAGAATTCTAAAAAACTATTTAAAAGACAAAAGATTTAACTGTAATGTAAAACACACTGTTCAAAATGCTGGGTTCCACACAATTCCTTTATGTTGTCACACAAATCGATTAAGTTAACTTAATAATTTTTACTAATTTAAATGGATTGAATATAAAACAATTAAGTTGTCCCCCCAAAAAATCTCAAATTGTGTTGATTCAGCTCGTCTTAAATAAGTAGTCTGAACAAGCAGCAAAATAATTTTTTTGAGCACAATGACTAAAACCAACATAGGAAATTCAAATAAATCTGAAATAAAATGTATTAACAAATGAAAAACTTACACTACACTGTAAAACCCAAAAAGTTAAGGTAACTCAAACCACTTGAGGAAACCGATTGCAACAAACCATTTGAGTTAAAAAAAATCTATATGAATACTGTCAACTTACTCCATTTAAGTTGAAGTAATGAGGTATTTAATTAACTGATTACCTTTAACACTGAGTTTAAAACTCTTTTCAAATGAGTAGACTTAACTTTCAGTAAGTTTTGAGTTAACTACTCTCATTTCATTTGATAAAGATGACTGTTGTGTTTTACAGTGTAGCCAACAAACTTAAATAAAACAGTTTTAATTCGATTTTTAAATGACTAAAATCAATATGAAGTTGTGAAGCAACATTAAAACAAAAGAAGTAAAATTCTTAATACAATTGTTTTTAATGGCTGGAGTTCTATTTTAGTGCATAAGGCTGTGCGATTTGGGGAAAATATGTAATTGCGATTTGTTTTGACAGTTATTGCGATTTCGATTTGATTAGCTATTTAATTTTGTAGTTATGCTTCAGCTTAATAATCTGTTTTGTAGCTTCTTACTGCTAATATGAAGTGAGTGTTAGGAACTTCAATTCAATTCATCTTTATTTGTATAGCTCTTTTACGATGTAGATTGTGTCAAAGCAGCTTAACATAGAAGACTATAGTAAATTGAAACTGTCAGTCCAGTTTTCAGAGTTAAAGTTCAGTTTAGTTCAGTTCAGTGTGGGTTAATCTTTACTGCTGAGAGTCCAAACACTGAAGAGCAAATCCATCGATACGCAGCTCCACAAGTCCTGAACCATACAAGCCAGTGGCGACAGCGGCGAGGAACAAACTTTTTATTTCAATTTGCGAAAGTGAAGGGAAAAAACCTTGAGAGAAACCAACTGAATTGAATTGAATTGAGTGTTAGGAACTGAAAAGATATTCATTTAACATTTATTTAAATTTGTTTTCAAATATTCAGAAATTACTACATTTTTTTCTCTAAAGCAAACAGTAAGAACAAATAAAGTGGCCTTATACCTTTCTGTAAACAAGTTCAAATTAAGTTAGGGAGATAGTAACTAAAAAAATAATAATTATACAAATACAGAACACTCAGCAAACAAACATGGCTGATAAGAGCCTTTCTGTAGCTTATATTGTCTAAAACAAAATAAATATTGAAGTATTTAAGACACAGATGCAACACAAAATATCAAGACATTCAACGTACAGTTGTGGTACTGCAAAATGGCAAAAATATGTGTGAGAGACGGAAGTCCAGCATTTGGATGGGGTTTTTAAATCCCTCTTTGGTCACTGCATTAAAAGGCACCGTGTCTTTAGCGAGGTTGTGAGTTGTGTTAGTTATCTCCTGGTGCCTTCATGATGTTTTATTTCATACACGGTAACAGCCGCAAACAACTGAAATTGTACTTTGCTGTTGCTTGCTAGTAGATTGAGTGTCACTGGCAATATTTTAGTTGGCAAGATACGCCTCATATAGCCGCCTGTGGTGCTTTTTTAGGTGCTGGTTGTTGTATTTCGTCATGCTGGCAACATTTCTGCGACAGTTCTTACAAATTACCTGTTTTTATTCGGTGTCTGTGGCACAATTCTGATTGGGCAGAACGAAAGTGCGCTCACTGAATTGGCTAGTAAGACTGTCACACACAAACGGTAGTCACGCATTTGCTCTAGGTGGGAGAAATTAAATAATATATATTTCATATCGCAGAGTCTTGCAATTAGCTAATAGTTTTAAATTGCGATTGCGATTCGATTACGATTAATCAGCCTGATTTCAGACAGCTTGTTTATAACAGAAGTGATCATGCTTTTAAGTGCTCTGCTTTTGTTTTGATCAGTCTAGCCACAATGCGTTGTCTGTGTTTTTAAATGGTAAACACTGTCCTGCCTCACTGACCACAAACATTAACGGCTCCTGACCAGCAGCAACACAGATCCAGACTAGCCACCTTAAATCCTGGGATGAAGCTCATTCCCTGCTGCTTCATCTCATGGGAGGGTACACTGGGCTGTCTCAATAAAACTCAGCCCAGCACCAAAACACAACAAAGGGTAGTTTGATTTTAATAAAAAAAAGCGCCTTCACCCCCTGCCTCCCAAAAGTTCTCAGCTTCATGCCAAGTTCACAGAAAAACTGTTTACAGAGCAGTGAAGCTCACATGAATAACACCATAATCTCCAGACGCTCTACCAGAAAATCCTGCTGCGCTCGGTCTTCAAAGACACAGCCACCAGTTCCAAAACAAGTAGAACGAGTAAAAACAAATATCAGTAACTAAATCCATGTAAAGGTAAGGAGGTCAATCCACCGCCTGGGACAGATGAATGCAGATAATGAAGGACATTTCCCTTCGGCGGACACACCAAATCCCTTGCGATAATGCAGCCCGCGTATAAAGATGAACAGTGCATGCTGACAATTACACCCTCTCTTTTCATACACACTAAGACTAAGTACAAATATAAGCAGGTAAAACGCACCTGTAGGAATTGACACATACAATTCTTTACCATGAGATGGTAAGGTTTTGTGATTGTTGTTAGTTCAACAAAAATAAAAAATAAAAACTTATAAATGCTATAAAAGATGTACTGTAGGTGACCTTTTTGTAAACAGGACATTAAGATGAATATGGCATACATAAAATGCTAAGTCAATGGTGGCTTCCTCTTTGAGAGTTAAAAATGCATATACAGGCAAAACAGTGTGGCTCCAGGCAATACATTTGAGCAAATGTTCAGCTTATGCAAGAAACTAGAGGTGCGTACCTACACTGGTCTCACGGTTCGGTTCGGTTACGATTATCATGCCATTGATTCGGTTCAATTCGATATCTCAGTGCATCAGGGTACATTGACGATTCTTTCCATACACAGTTTTATATTTTCTTCACAGCACAGCAATTCTTGTATTAAAATGTATAAATATATTTATATAGTGTTTGTAAAACAATTTTGTCCTTTAATACAAACAGTCAGATATATAAACCTTTAAACAACACGAGCATTTAGACCATTTTGAGGGATGTAAACAAAAACAATGGTCCTAACGTATTACCTGTTTTACATTTTTAATTTCCATTGCTTCTGAGAATCCAAAAAGGTCCACATATTGATAAATAGTGTTATGACGACTGATTTAAAGTCAAGTTATGATTGAATTGCCTCTTGTTACAGTTAGGAAATAGTTTAACGTCAAGCAGGAAATGTTCATGGGCCAATGACATCACCACATTGAAATGGTCTATAGCAAATAAACAAATATAAATATCCCACTCGCTTTCTGAGCTTTGTCTACCAAGTTCTTTCTTACACGCCTTTGATTGGTCACGCGCTCAACAGAAAGGGCTGTGATTGGCTCTTACACGCTGGCGCTCTTCACAGATGCACTCATCATGAGCCACAGTGAGAGAGAGAAATGGAGATTACTTTCATTCTCTTAATCGCCGTGAAATAGGGGCTTTTGCTGTGTCAGTGAAACACTGTCCTGCAAACACACACGCAGTGAAATTGTGCACAGTTCCAAAGTTTTTACGTAGTTAGAGCGTTGTAAATACTCGCGGCTCACCTCCCTCGCCATAGTAAGCTACGGCGACATATCGCATATGAGATAAATGACGTCAGTACATAATAACGGGTTATGATTATTACTGAACCGATACCGAATTGTCCGCGTCTGCATCGCGGTGCACCGAAGAAACGATTAATTTTGACACCCCTACAAGAAACTGAACAATATTTACACCATTATTATTACTTTCAATCCCGGTTTCCAAGTCCACAGTTTTCCAGCAGAATTGGAAAATATATTCTACCAATGACAAAATATGCGCTAGGGAGATGAAATGGAGTCACCGTAGCCTAAACATTTGTGAGGTTCAGGTGCTCTAAAGAAAGGACCACTGTTTTGTTTCCATCATGACAGATTTTCCTAAATAATGATGACAAACGTAAACTAAAAAGTATATGTTATCTACAAAAGAAAAATAAATCAATTGAACAATATAAATATTTTCAGATTTTTAAAAGTGTCTTTAATTTAAAAATTAATTTAACTTGTTTAGTTTTTCACATGACTTCCGCCAGAGTTGTTCTGCATGACCACATCCATTTAATTTTTAACTGGACGACACACTGCAATCACATAAGGGACACTGCTAGCTGTGCAGTCAATCCTAAAGTCCGCATGAACCGAATGCTACGACCATTTTTTTTTTTGTATTGTGATGCAGAGAAACCAAATAATAAATGAGACAAAAGTGGGCGTGGCTTGTTTTTGCTACTGCAAGCTGATTGGATGTAGTAAAAGCTGTGTCTCATTTCAGAGGCTGCATCCTCCGAAGAATGCACTTAAAGTGCGCTGCTTCATCGTGGCGAGACAAAGGCTCTCATTTCAAAACACTTTGAAGGCTCCTTCAAATGCAGCCCCAAAATGCGTCCTTCGTTTCCCAGGTAATGAAGGATACAACCGGTGGATCCTTCACGGCCTCGAACATCCCAAGATTCATTGCGCGCTAATAACGGCAGGATGTTTTTAAAAGAAAACTCCAGATTAAATGTATGAATTAGGTTTATTTTACTTAGATATCTAAACACATGTTAAAAAACAAAAAGGGTATGACATGTCTTACTAAAGAGTGATTTTATAGACAGTTTACATGTTTATGTGTACATGTATGGATCAAAGAAAATATATTTCCAGCTTCTGTAACCCTTGTTTTGCCTTAAGATCGCTTAAAATAAGTTTTAAAATTACTTTGAAAAAATACTATTACAAATTTTATTACCGCTATTAACGGCAGCTGTTGCGGTTGCAAGCTGACGAGATCCGTCCTCTGTAGGCTACATCATTTCATTTCAAAATGCTCGGTTCGGCCTGTGTGGACTTTGAAGGATGCAGCCTCTGAAATGAGACACAGCCGACAAAGGCATTTCATTTTTTTTTTAATGACACAAATTGTTCACAGCAAAACTAGCAACCAAATCATATGTTTTTTTTTCTTTTTAATTTGTACTTAAAGGTATTTTTTTTTAAATTACAGAATCTTTAAAATTTCTAATATACAGTTATTTGCAAAGACAAATGTAATATGTGTATGTGCATACCTTGATGTAAAATGTGTATTTTTGAATGGCTGGTGGCATATTTGAGTTTTTATATTATTGGGCTAATTTTGCTAAAACCTGGCAACCCTGCCTTTAATCCACAGCTTTGGCAAATTATCATTTTCTATGCATTATTCCTCGACACAAAAAGGCAAATTTATTTAAAGTTAGTCAATAAGTTCATTTTTAGTTTTAAGAGTGGCATTTAGAAGCCTGCCGAATCTCAACAAGGATATGAATATTTCAGGTTCCTTTAACTGTACAAGCCCAGTTCTAGCTATGAGTCAGCAAGACAAAAGTTTCTGACATGCCATGTTATTCATACATTTATTCCAAACAAAAACACTGCAACCACCACCACCTCCACATGCTTTCACAGCAGTTTCAGTTTCACCGATCCCTGAGGAGCTGAACATTTTCCATGGTAACCAGTTGATGCCAAAGTACCATAGTTATTCAACACTTAAAATATGTTACTAAAGTACATTTGCATAACAAGCACCGATTCATTTGGTTTAATGTCAGATTTGCTTTTGAAAGCATCTGATTGAATACAAATATGTGCAATGCAGCATGAGACATCATCATTTTAAGATTTATACAAAAAATAACTTACAAAAAAAAAATTATAATTCTGATTGCATTACTTTAAGAGATACCCATAACCCATTTTATTATTATACGCTTAGATAAAATTTGGAATTAAAAGGTCTTTAATTTAACTGGTAAACTCTTCTAAATTCTGAATTTGGGTAAAAGACTAAAATGGGTTTTCAAGCATCAAAACAGTAAAGGTGTACTTTTATGTCCCTCCATTAGAATGCACCTTGTTTTAATTTAATTTACTTAGATAAGTAGCCAAATATAAGTAGTATTGTACAATAATTTCAAACTAAAACAATTTACTACAATAATAAGTTATTTTACTAAACATTAAATGTATTTAATACAAATTTGATGGGAATAAATGGAGAAATCCAACATCAAGATGACACAACAATAGATAAACGTGTGCTATGTTAAACTGTAACATACTACTGAGAGCTGAACAGTAATTACAGGTCCTATATATAATATTATATTAAAATAATAATAAATAACAATAATGGCTCATATCTCAAAAGTATGATCTTTTCCTTTCATTATCAACTCAATCTGTGCTGATCACAACAACAAACTGCTGTGATATGTTATCTAATGAGTGAGACAAGCTTCAATTACGCACATAAACAACTAGAAAGTTGTCCTTATTACATCCACTTCACATCCAAACATCTTGCATTTCGGTGTTCTGACAACTGATAACTTTTTGCCACGTATTACACATATCCTGCTAGCAATGTAAACAAAGCACACGCGCTTCCAACAACCTGTTGTTGCAACATTGTGAGACATAGTTTCATAGTAACTTACATAACTTAGAATATTTAACCATGTATATTTATCCCTCGAAATATGTCACAATTCTTAACCGAATTAAGTCTGAAATAGTGTATAGAACACAGCGACCAGACAAAAAGAAGTGTACGGGAATATTTACATACCGATATCGTGTTGATTAGCCTAAGCAGATTGTAGCTCTCCCTCGCTCCCGGTGAATCTGCTACAATGCCACACCTTACTCGCAGCTGATTGGACGGTTGAAACAGCGCTGTTCGATGCTCCACCTTAAAGCCATACGATTGGACTGTTAAAGCAGCGCTTATTCAAATAACCAATCAGGAGTGAGCTAGGTGGAACATCTGAGAAAGTTGCTCTCAAATATAATCACGAGTGAATAAAAATAGATTTTATAAATGATGAATATTATATTATATTATATTATATTATATTATATTATATTATATTATATTATATTATATTATATTATATTATATTATATTATATTATATTATAACAGAAAATCATTAAACGATGCTGAAAAATTTTCACATTAAATCAAGTTTTATTTTGTAAAATAATGAGTAAAGGATCTTCAAAGTCACTGGTGAACCCTCTATTTATTTATTTTTATTTTATGAATCCTAGTGTGTTTTTAAACAATTTCTGTGAGTGTTTTGTGTCTGGGCATTCTTTAAAAGACTGAAAACGGTCGTAGATTTACATAGGTTAATGTGTTTGCGTCTAATCAGCACACGTTTTGCCATCTGTTGGATGTAAATTCTTGTTTTGAAGTATATGTGTGTTTTAGCATGTCAGTATTTGGCCATTTACTCTATTCTAGTAGCTTGTTAGCCTTTATTTCTCTTTTCTAACACCATTATTCGTTGGAAGGCATTTAATATTTATTAAACAATTAAATGCATATTAATAATAATCATTACATATATTATTACATATATTAACTGTAATCAAATTGAGTGTTTTTAATTTTATTTATTTATTTATTTTTAATTTTTTATTTCTGAATTATGTAAATTGCAAAACGTAAGTTTCTCCGATAGGGGGCGACAAAGTTCTTATAACGCCTGCTGTTTCAATGAACTCTACGAGACATAAATGATGTTTGGAAATACTTTGATATGAAAAGCGTTAATCAGATAAATATAGGGCTGCTATGTTTTTTAAAGTATAACAATATATATGCATATATATCTTCCAAAAGCCTCCAGATTTCATTTTTCTTGAGGAGTGAAACGGGCCTTATTTTCAATCCACAGGTAGGTCTATCAAACTGTATGATCACCAAGACCTCAGACAGCTGTGTGTTAAGGTTACAGGCTCTTTGAACCCATTCCTGTCTATCAACCCTGTCATGCTTTGAAAAAGCCAAGGACCTTTTCGTGGGAACTCAAGAGAACGAAAAAAGTATATATAAAAAAAAGTGTAAACAAAAACAACTTTCAAGCCACCACATCCGTCAGTGAAAGGAAAGCTTTATTTTTAGCATTAGCAGCGGGGTGATTTCTGGCGCTCTGTACGTGAAATGGCAGAGACCCCTGCTGAGCTCTCGGAGTCCTTAATGAAACCTCTCAGTCTCTCTCACACACACTCTCGGCTGTCTGTGCGTGCGTGTGCGTGTGTGTGTGTGTGTGTGCGCGCGTTGCATAACTACTAGTGACGCCTGTGCCGCTCTCACTGTTGCCAGGGAGGACGGGCATCTGCCCTCCCGTGGAGCAGTCATCACGTCATTACTGTAGTCAAACATCTGAGCCCTCGAGTAAAACTGTGCTGACGAAGATGTTTGTCCTCAGAGATTACAGATTACGGATCCAGATGGAAAAACTGCTCAGAGGTGCTGAGGGACTTCAGTCGTTGTTTCAGATATTAACTTTTCTATTAGAAGAAATAATATAGATGCAAATGAATAATGTTGAAAAAGAAAAAAAAAGTAGGCCTACTGTATAAAAAAAGAATGAATTTATAGAAATAGAACTGACCTTCATGTCTATGCTCTGCAGGCACAGGAGGTCAACATGATGTCAGATTGACCTTGTACAACAACATTGTGGGACATTGCATTTAGTTTGGAAATGAAAATGGTGTTGGTGTCAGAACCCAACGTCAGACCGATGTCAATGTCCAACGTTGGATAGACGTTGCATTTTGTTTACTTTTTAACGCAACCTAAAATATCAATGTCTACTGAATTTTAGTTGCCATACCTGACAAATGTCAGTATTTCATGTCAATATGACATTGGTTTAAGATGTTGGCTCAACGTTAGATGTTGGTCACTTTCAAACACAATCTAAAATTTACAAAATATAAACGTCATTTCACGTCGTTATTGGACCTCAAAATAACATTGTCCTTAGGGCGTGCTCACACTATGTGCAGTTGCCTTGAACCGGGCTGAAGCACGCTTGTCCCCCCGCCCGTTTCCCCCGAGGACCCGCACTCACATTACATTCGGGCCTGGGCACGCTTACGTCATCGATGATGAGCTGTTCAGTAAGCGCTTTCGCTCAGCACAGTGGAGATTTCTTTAGTTATATTGTTTTAGTCGTTTGGGATGCAGTGACACACAGTCAAATATTTCGCCGAACAGATCAGCCACTTTAGACGCTCATAAACGAACATAAAGTCCCCGTGCTGCCGGAATTAGGAGGTTTGCTGAGGGTGCAGCTGTCGTGCGGTGAGGGATTTGCGTCTTTAATAATCTACGACAGTTTGCGTTCATTAAACAGTACGAATGATTAATTAATCCATATCAAACAGTCCCTTAAAAGTCACGTCTCGCTTTCATTTTCGGGCTCAGGCGTGTTTTGCACTCACACACAAGCGTACCGCGCCAAAGCCAGAGTGAACCACGCTCTGGCACACCTCTTCCAACCGGGCCAGGGCCGGCCAAGTGAACCGTGCCTGAGCACAATTCAGAGCACTCACACTTCTCAAACGATCCGGGAAACGGATCTGGTGACCTAAATCTAACCTAATATTAACATCTTTTGATGTTGTGTGTCTGCTGGGTGGATTATTTCAGTGGTTCCCAAAATTGATTTTATAGCACCAGGTTAAACTTTCTGACACCTTTATGGCAATCAAATACTAGGGATGCTCCGATCAGGATTTTTGCCACCGATACAGAGTACCGATTTTTTGTCATGCTGATCGGCCGATACCAATGCCGATACTGATGCTTCAACATCAGTAAAATATTTGCGCCGTGGCAGTTGATATTGTAGTTCAAGATGTTCAATGAGGCGTTTAAATCCAATGTCTTCTGTGACTGACAGAGGCTGGTTGTCAATGCATATAAATTCCATTATCTTCGCGGTTATATCCTTAGCTTTCTTGTTGTCTGGTGTGTACAGTTCGTGTTTTTTTCAGAATGTCTGTAATGGATGGCTGAGTGAGAGTCGCATTACTAGCTACCGTTGCCTTTTTTGCAGTCGACAGTTTTTCGTATTCACCATAGGACTCGTGGTGGCTCGCGGTTCTTAAGTGCCGAATCAGGTTCGTTGTATTAAATGTTTTGTATGATGCTCCTACACGTGAGATTTCTTTGGAACATAAACGGCAATTAGCGAATTTTTCATTGTTTCTCGAAACGTCATAATAATTCCACACCAGTGATGACATGACTGCGGCGCCAAAACATTTACGTCACCCCCCTCATCGTGTACGTCCTCACGCATTGACGTCATCAATTGTGATCGGTTCGTAAGATCGGCCAAGTTAGCGAGTACCGATCGAGTCATAAAATGTAATTATCGGCCGATACCGATCTTCGGCCGATCGATCGGAGCATCCCTATCAAATACATTAAAAATAAACACAGGCTACAAATGAGAATCATCTCTGATTGACAGTCTCCAAAAATAAACTGAGAAGATGGGTGCTGATAACATTGTATCCACCAGTCTCTTTAGTTGAGGTTAATATTAAATTAAACAAATTAATAAATTACTATAAAAATCATATGGTTGTTACAATGTTGCACTTTTTCGTGTTGTCAATATGCTCGTGTTTATGTAGGGCTATTGTTGAGTGCGCAATGTTTATATTTATGTTTGTGTGTATATTTATAACCACCTCTGAGGAATTTGCGGTTCACGAGTCACTGGCATTGTTATTTTAGAGGTCAAGGGCTGAAAAGTGTGGGAACCCCTGGATTTTCTGATGAATCTGATGTTACAATTTTGCTGGGATCAGATGAACTTCTAGTTTGGTGCTTTAAATTTTGTGACAAATTACTAAATCTTTTAAACAGTTTTACTGTATACATCAGCCAGGCACGTGCAGAGGTGGGGCATTTGGGGGCTTGAGCCCCTGCCCTTTTTTTCTCCTGGAAAGAAAGTGCCCTTTATTCCTGGGGATAATAATTATTTTTTAATACTACTAATAATATAATATATGTTAATGCATGTTCTATTTAAGGACCGCTTTCCCTGTCAAACAATAAAAAAAAATGAAACTTTAAAGTATCTTGGTTTTAGTCTATCGCTCCAAGCGAGCCTCGAACCGACGATTTGGAAAGAAAAGCCACATGCGAGGCGAATGCTCTAACGAAGACCCTATTTACATTATTACTCTCGCCTAAAAAGTAAGGTGTCAACAGTGGAGTAACGTCTATCAGCGTCTATGCCAACTCCTGCATCCGCATTGCACGCGGACTGCATCTGGCTAATGTAATGGAGAAACGACAGCTGGATAGTGAAAATATTGTCCTCTTGTTTTTGCAGTCACACAGAATATATAATGTCAATTAAAGCTATAAAACAAGTACACATAGGCTAGCTATGGAAGTCAGTGGCCTACATTCTTCAAAATATTTTATTTTGTTCAACAGAAAAAAAAATCTAACAAATATAATAGATTGAAAAGGGATAGTTCACCCAAACATTTTAATTTACTCACCCTCAAGTGGTTCCATTTCTTTGTTTCTTTATTTTGTTGAACACTAATGAATAAAAGATTAAAAAAAGATATTTTAAAGAAAGCTATAAACTTGAAATCATTGACTTCCAGACTAGGAAAAACAAATACCATGAAAATCAATGGTTACAGGTTTCCCGCTTACTTCAAAATAGCCTATTACTTTGTGTGTTCAACAGAAGAAAAAAAAAGTCAGGTGGGTTTGGAACAAGTAAAAGGTGAGTAAATGGTGACAGAATTTTCAGTTTTGAATTAACTATCCTTTTAAGGGTGAGTATATGGTGAATTTAGGGTGAAATCTCCTTAATAATCTCATTATAATATATTTTATTTATTAAAGTACAATTATTATTATTATTTAATAAAAAGTGCCTTTTTTCCATTTGAGCCCCTGCCCCTTAAAAGGTCTCTGCACGTCCCTGACATCAGCACATCATTTGGTAAGGATCACTCACAGCATGTCCTGAAGGCAGTGGTGTAAAGTAAGAAATGACAAATACTCAACTTACTGTAATTGAGTAGGTTTTTTCAGGAATTGTACTTTACTAAGTGGTTTTTAAAAATGTGTATTTTTACTTTCACTTGAGTAATTTTTCAGTGCTGTATCGGTACTCGGTTTACTCCACTATTTATCTTACTTGCCGTCACTATTTTTTTGACAAGAAAATACACAATCAATACACGCAATCACAGATAGATTGTTTAGATGAGGATGAAGATTTCTAGAACTCATAGTGAATCACTAAATTTCCTACATAATGTCACGTTTTCAGACAAATGAACAAATTCCGTAAAAATTCCACAAATTTGGTTCCACAAAACCATTCACATCACAATACTCACTGCTCTTTTTGTGCTTTTTTTGTCTGTAGTACTTTTAAAAGAGCCACTTTTTACTCATACTTTGAGTATTATTTACAATAGATACTTTTACTCTACTTGCACTACAATACTATCTCCAGTAATGGTATTTTTACTTGAGTATGATTATTCAGTACTCTTTTCAACACTGCCTAAAGGTAACTGGAAAGCTTGAGCACAATGCCACGTAGTTTTCTTGAGATGCAACTTTTTATTTGGCAATAACGTTAACAATTTTCGGAAACTTTGACAAAAATTTAAAACAAATTAAAAACTTGACTTGTCATGTTGACTTGACTTATGCCTATCCTCTTGTTAAGTCATGATGTATTGGTGACGTATAGAATAATGTTTCCGGGTCCAAGCCGCTACTCATTTGAATTGAGAAAATATTGATTTATTACCACGTTTAAGTTGTATCACACATTAAAGCGAATTTTATATAAAATCATAGTGTACACAACAGTCTCTGGACTTACTGCATCACAGACACCAACATTTTACAATTTTTAAAAATGAATCTTTTTCTGGCCATCTGATATTAGGTATGGACATATTGTGATCACGATTTCCGAAAGTATTACATTGCTTTGTAAACGTTTATTATTACAATTTGATGAATCTCCCCATACAGTTTGATAGAGAGCTTGGACCCGGAAGCCACTTCGCGTGACGTCACACTTAACAAGCTGATTAATATTGAAATTGATGTCTATGGATTCCATCTTTGCCAAATCCAAAGATTGTGCCAGGATTCCAAAAAGCTATGGTTTTTCCACTTGTTATAAACTTTATTATTTTTCAACAGATGATCAGACAATATGTTGCATAGAAATTAATCAGATAGCATGCTAACCTGCTAACCAGATGTCATTCTTTCTATGGCTTTTTAAATTAATTTTTTATGGCTGTTTACAAATAGATTAATTAATTTTCCTTCAGCTTAGTCCCTTATTTATTAGGGGTTGCCACAGCAGAATGAACCACCAACTATCCGGCATATGTTTTACACAGTGGATGTCCTTCCAGCCACAACCTAGTACTGGGAAACACCCATACACTCTCACATTTACACACACACTCATACACTATTTAGTTTACCCAGTTCACTTATACTGCATGTCTTTGGACTGTGGGGGAAACCGGAGCACCCGGAGGAAACCCACGCCAACACAGGGAGAACATGCAAACTCCAAACAGAAATGTCATCTGACCCAGCCAGGACTCGAACCAGTGATCTTCTTGCTGTGAGGGGACTGACTCTGAGCCACCGTGCCGCTGCATTTGCCCATTCAAATTCAAACCCTTTCCTCATAAAGTGCTTCATTTTGGATTTGCTTATTGGATGAGGGTGTTTTGAAAAAAACTTCTGACTTGCACATGTAGGAGTCAATGTGAGAGGAAGAAGCACCGTATAGTTACATCCATTCAACATACTAGTAATTTATCCCCTCTGGTTAACCTACTTTCATTACAATTAAAATGCCATGGGCTGCTGCGCATTACTCTTTTATTCTGTCTTGCTCTCTTTTTTGCACACAGACACTTGGGAGAGTTCAGACCTGCTTTTCTCTTGTTGTAGGGAAATGATGAGGACATCATAGACTAGCCAGGACACTGATACTGTTTCGGTATTAAAGAGAACACCAAGCTGTAAATCTCTCATGACATTACATTCAATTTGTTTGGCTTAGACAGACATACCACGTCCTGCTTTTCATATTTACATCTGCTTTCCGGAATGGCTCGTGCAAACAAAGTCAGTAACCGAATCCTAAGCTGGCAGAACATATCACAGAGATTTGATGCCACATTTCTCCTGAAGTTTAATTTAAATGTTGATCTAATAAATCTCATGCTTGTTTCTGAGCCACATCACTCCACACAGGCCTGTAAAATCTGATGAATACATCAGTTCTCCGGGGAGGAATAAACCTGTCCGGTTAAATGAGATTGCAGGAGTAGCTGTGCATCTGGATCCAAATGAATCCGTCGGACTACCCTAATTTTATAATGGCAGCCTCGATCAGAGCAGCTGCAGCCCTTCGCCCAGACACATTAATTCTCTAAATAAGTTCTCAATGAACTCATAGTGAATCAATGGGGTCTCTTCTGTCTGCAGGTGCTTGCGCTGTACAAAGCTGTCTAATAGGCGGGTTTGATTGCTAGACCATGTGAAAAATGATCGATAGTGCCAAGTGCTTATCCAGTGGTCCGTGTGCCTTCGACTTCACCTCAAATCTTAAAACGCTCCTTCTAATCTGAATCATTTCCTGTCAGGGCAAAGTACTCAATAAAATCTACATGGGAATTTCAGACTAATTATGTAACAAATTATATACAATTTTCCTTTGTTTAACTTCAGAACCCAAATTAAGATATTTTTGAGGAAACCTGAGACCTTTCTGACCTTCTGTCAGGGTGTCCGCGGGGTATTAAAAAGTATTAAAAGTTGATAAATCAATTGTTAGAAAATTAAGGCCCTTAAAAGTTATTAAAAAGTCTTAATTGCGTTTTTACGAGGTCTTAAATTTTGTTCAACCATTGTCCAAAGTGTCCGATCCACGCGATTGATTTGGGCCGGCGCGTGTCCTGCCATGCTCCTCCATCCGGGTGATGTCACGTAATTTACGATAAACGCGGGAAGGTGAAGTGATTCTCTCCACATGTAGCGAAAGCATCGATCGAAACAGACGGCAAAATGGAAAAATGTAAGTTTGTGTACTCCTGGTTGGAGAAAAACAAGTTTAAACAGTGGTTGAAGTCTGTCGTTGAAAACAACCGCATAATTTATTCTTTCAAGCTTTGTTTCTTCCGAGCTTATCTGAGTTCTGTTGCATGGTTGCAGTGGTGTAAAGTACTTAAGTAAATAGACTTCGTTACTTTACTTAAGTATTTTTTTGGCTACTTTGTACTTGTACTGAGTATCAAAAATATAAGCTACTTTTACTCTTTACTTGACTACATTTTTGATTGAATATATGTACTCTTTACTCCACTACATTTGAACGGATGCTTACCGTTACTCATTACATTGTGATTGTAATCTTTATCTCATCTTTATCTACCACAGCTAATTTGTTGGGCGGATGAGGCGATATCGCCATCTGCAGGGTGCTGAAGGTACTGTATGCTATTTATGAGCTAAATTATGTGAACGTAATTTAGCAGCTTGCCTAATAACAGGTGTTTAATTGGCGACATGGCTGCAGCCAGTGATGAAGCCGAAGCTTGAATTTATATGTAGTTTACTAAGTTGAAAAATAACAGTGCTCCTCTTTGTTTAATTTTAATACAGAGAAAACATCTTAATCAATTGAAAAACTACTCAAAATAAAAAATATTGCCCCCCTCTGAAAGTGAGAGATGAATCACATCAAAGTCAGCTCTGATTTTTTTTACTACGTTTTACTACTTTTTTTTTTTTGATAAATTGTTTGTGCCTGTTTTGAACATTTGAGTTTGACTGAGACTTTTTGTTCTATTTTTTTTTTTATATATTTTGTTCTGCCATTTTGAAACATTAAGGTGTTAAATTTAATTTATATATTAGGAAAATTAAACCTTTCTTGGTGTTCTTTGAGCCTACATTCAGTATGAGTAAAATACTTAAGTTCTTTTAAAATCGGATACTTTAATACTTTTACTCAAGTCTTATTGGAATTGGTGACTTGTAACTTGTAATGGAGTAATTTTTACAGTAAGGTATCTGTACTTTTACTCAAGTATGGTTTTCAGGTACTCTTTACACCTCTGCATGGTTGTGCTCCATTGATTTATTTAACTACAACTCTTTATTAACAACTGTTTATTAAGTTAAAGGTTTGATACTGATTAGAACTTGAAGTGGCGATGAGGCCTTAAAATATTCTGACAAGGTCTTTAAAAAGTCTTAAAAAGGTATTAAAATCCTGAGACATTCAAAGTCCAGAAAAGAAACCAAAAACATAAGAAAAGTTTTTACAATTTTTGGGGGGCCCACAAATGCATTCTTGGAGCATTATATAATCACAGTTGAACCACTGAAGTCACATGTAATGTTCTGACCATGTTTTTGGTTCTTTTTCTGGACTTTTAATGTCTTGGGAAAGTGAGCTCTTGGATTTAATCTAAAATATTTGAATTTGTGTTCTGAAGAGAAATGAAGGTCTTATGGGACTAGATTGACATGAGGGTGAGTAATTAATAACATAGTTTTCATTTTTGAATTAACTAATCCTTTAACTAGTGTACATATCCTAGCAGGCACACAACGCCATAAGGCATTAATGGTTAGATTTAAGTCATGATATTGGATGACCAAAATTCAATGTACGTTATTTTTCACTTTGATGTCAAATACTGACATTAAGGGTGCTCTCACATCTGTGGTTTGGTTCATTTGGTCCAGACCAAGGGCAACAAATGATATACATTGTAGCATTTTTTTTTGCTGTTTTTGGGTCGTTTTCACACCACACTGATTGCTTTGGTCCGAATCAGTTGAAAAGACCCAAAATGCAGTCATGTGACAAAATCCACATCACTCATTGGCCAGATGTTATTGAATGTATTTCCTAAATTGCTTTTCAATTGGTGCAGAAAAATGCCAATGGAACTCCCGCAAGTAAACAAACCGGCAGACACAAAATGACGCTTTTTACTATGGAAAGACGACTGCGCTGGCTGATTGTATCCCTGGTCACAGTATATTATATAGTTTGTATACATCACTTTAGGCAAACTATACCATTTGGGAATGAAGCACAGCTGTGGCTGGAAAACAATGTTTTAATGCATTGCAAACGGTGAAGGCGCATCGCAAGTTACTTCAGGAGGAGGCGTGAATTAATTCACTAAACTGTGACATGGAAATCTTCTGGAAATATTACCAACGATCCATGAGGTATTGTTTTTCCCTTTCTCTCTCTCTCTCTGTTTAAAATTGTTGGTAAAGCACTGTCAACAAATATTTACGTCTACACCCCATAAGATGGGACATCGCATCGGACTATGGCAGCTGGATTAGTCCAAAAAGGCGCAGTACTTTTTGTGGTTGGGTCTGTTTTTATGTTCTCACCACAAATGAACCGCTCCAGGTTTTTGGTCCTCTTTTGGTTCGCTCTCGAGTGCGATTGCTATATTCACACCTGCCCAAACAAACCACACCAAGAGGGAAAACGAACTCTAGTGCGATTCAACCAAACTAAATAATCAGGTGTGAAAACACCCTTTTTCGTCAGATATTGCAAACAAAATTCAACGTCTGATAGATGTCATAGTGGTAACGTCCACACAACGTCAAGCTGTAACATTATTAGACATTGATATTTGGTTGTTTTTACATCGGTCTGATGTTAAGTTCTGACGTCAACCCAACTTTTATTTATACCCAAAATGCTATGTCCCACGACGTTGGAGTGCAACGTCAATCTGACATCATGCTGATGTCCTGTGCCTGCTGGGATGAGACAAGGTCACAAATTTTAGGCCAAGCAATGGACTTGGCTTTCTCTGTTGATTAAAACTACTGTTTCTTACAGCATTTGATTAAATATTATAAAAACAATTAAGACAATCTCAAAAACTGTGGCGGGGGAGAGCAATGCATTAGGATCGGGGAACTTTTAAAATTAGGGTTAGGGTACTAACTCTGTCTTCAGGGAAACATATAAGTATTAGCTTCTCAATGGCAGTATTTAGACAATGGCATAGTATATATATATACTATATGTATATATATATATATATATATATATATATATATATATATATATATATATATATATATATATATATATATATATATATATATATATATATATATATATACAGCTGAATTATTACAATTATTATTAGAATTATTAGCCCCCCTTTGATTTTTTTTTTTTTTTAATATTTCCTAAATGATGTTTAACAGAGCAAGGAAATTTTCACAGTATGTTTGATAATATTTTTTCTTCTGCATAAAGTCTTATTTGTTTTATTTCGGCTAGAATAAAAGCAGTTTTTAGATTTTTATGAACCATTTTAAGGTCAAAATTATTAGCCCCTCCAGGCTAATTTTTTTTCCCCGATTGTCTACAGAACAAACCATCTTTATACAAAAACCTGTCTAAATACCCTAACCTGCCTAGTTAACCTAATTAACCCAGTTAAGCCTTTAAATGTCACTTTAAGCTGTATAGAAGTGTCTTGAAATATATCTAGTGAAATATTATATACTGTCATCATGGCAAAGATAAAATAAATCAGTTATTAGAAATGAGTTATTAAAACTATTAAGTTTAGAAATGTGTTAAAAAAATCTTCTCTCCGTTAAACAGAAATTGGGGGAAAAAATAAACAGGGGGACGAATAATTCAGGGGGCTAATAATTCTGACTTCAACTGTGTGTGTATATATATATATATGTATATATCATCAGTAAATGTCTTCGCCTTTTGTAATGGCTGTGTTTAAGCTGCTCTGGTTTCCTCACTATGAAAAGATGGACCTCAAAATCAACATTATACTGTAAAAAGAGTTCAAGCATGCTTAGAGATGCAGAAAAATCAAAGAATGTGACAAACCAAAAAAAGTGTACATTTTTGAAAAGGTTGATTTTTATTTTATTCAGGTATATAATTATTTTATTTCCCCAACCCTGACTACTTTGAGTGCAACTATAGTACAATATGCTAGAAAATTCTTTGGTGCAGAAGTGGTATGAAAGTTAGTGGAGAATTACAGTACAAGGTAGTTGAAGTCTTTTCTGGCCGGATGGACAGTCTTGGCTGCTGATGGAAGGGCTTTCTCTCCTCCTCTCTTTCTCGCTCCACTGAGTCCAGCTTTCCCTCAGGTTCTTTAGGTGGACTCCTAATGAAAGATCAAGGGCATTAGCTGCCGTCAGAGCAGAAAGTGGGTACCTGCAGTTAGCAGGATGGTTACAGAACATTAATTTTACTGCAGGCTCATTTGTAATGGAGAGAAAGGTGTATGTGTGTGTGCGAAAGAGAAAGTGAGAATAGGAGAGTGACAGAGAGAGGGGAAGGGAGTGATAAGTCCTGATTTGAAACTATCTCACAAATGTAGTGTCCAGAGGTGTAAAATTCATGGAAAGCATCGTCTAGAGAGCAAAATGGAGAAGTGGGAACCATTCAAGCTGGCATTTCTAACTGCTTCGTCAGCACAACCTCCATTGGTAAATGTCAAATTCATTACCTGCTCCCTCTTTTCTCTCTCTCTCTCTCTTTACATTGTGATTCAAGCGACTTCAGCTAGTTCATCTTTTAAGCCTGGCACACATTGTATGATTTGTTCTGTCCTTTACAATTGTTGCTTGACACAATGAGGCCTTGCGTACAAGTGAAGAAAGACTTGGTGTAACCAATTTTCTCTCGTGTCAAACTCTTCGATGATAGGACTTTGGATTATTTGGACATCCATGATTACTGGTTTTCTTTATTATATTGTTTTTGTTGTTGTTTCTTTTTCATTTTTTCCTTTAACATCTACACTGACCGGCCACTTTATTAGATACACCTTACTAGTACCAGTTTGGACCCCCTTTTGCCTTCAGAACTACCTTAATCCTTTGTGTCATAGATTCAACAAGGTACTGGAAATATTCCTCAGAGATTTTGGTCCATATTGACATGATAGCATCAAGCAGTTGCTGCAGATTTGCCGGCTGCACATCCATGATCCGAATCTCCTGTTCCATCACATCCCAAAGGGATGGACATGGTCAGCAACAATACTCAGGTAGTCTGTGGCAATTACATGGTGCTCAGTTGGTACTCATGGGCCCAAAGTGTGCCAAGAAATATCTCCCACACCATTACACCACCACCACCAGCCTGAACCGTTGATACAAGGCAGGATGGATCCATGCTTTCATGTTGTTGATGCCAAATTCTGACCCTACCATTCGAATGTCGCAGCAGAAATCGAGACTCATCAGATCAGGCAACATTTTTCCAATCTTCTATTGTCCAATTTTGGTGAGCCTGTGCAAATTGTAGCCTCAGTTTCCTGTTCTTAGCTGACAGGAGAGACACTCGGTGTGGTCTTCTGCTGCTGTAGCCCATTCGCCTCAAGGTTGGACGTGTTGTGCGTTCAGAGATGCTCTTCTGCATACCTCGGTTGTAACGAGTGGTTATTTCAGTTACTGTTGCATTTTATCAGCTGGAACATTCTGGCCATTCTCCTCTGACCACTGGCATCAACAAGGCATTTGCACCCACAGAACTGCCACTCACTGGATATTTTCTTTTTTAGACCATTCTCTGTAAACTCTAGAGATGGTTGTGCGTGAAAATCCCAGTAGATCAGCAGTTTCTGAAATACTCAGACCAGCCCGCCTGGCACCAACAACCATGCCACATTCAAAGTCACTTAAATCATCTTTCTTCCGCATTCTGATGCTTGGTTTAAACTGCAGCAGATTGTCTTGACCATGTCTACATGCCTAAATGCATTGAGTTGATGCCATGTGATTGGCTGATCAGAAATTTAACGAGAAGTTGGATAGGTGTACCTAATAAAGCGGAAGGTGAGTGTATTTAATCAATTGAGCCATTGGGTAATGTATATTATCCTTTAATTTAAATTTATTCATTCATTCATTCATTTTCTTTTTGGCTTAGTCCCTTTATTAATCTGGGGTCGCCACAGCGGAATGAACCGCCAACTTATCCAGCATATGTTTTACGCAGCGGATGCCCTTCCAGCTGCAACCCATCTCTGGGAAACATCCATACACACTCATTCACACTCATACACTACGGCCAATTTAGTCTACCCAATTCACCTGTACCGCATGTCTTTGGATTGTGGGGGAAACTGGAGCACCCGGAGGAGCATGCGAACGCGGGGCGAACATGCAAACTCCACACAGAAACGCCAACTGACTTAGCCGAGGCTTGAACCAGCGACCTTCTTGCTGTGAGGCGGCAGCACTACCTACTGTGCCACCGCATTGCCCTAACTTAATTTTATATCATTTTTAATTTTTTCAAGTAAGTTTTCCAAACATTCATCTATCAAGATCAAATTATTTCAGAAATAAAGCTACATTATACCATTTTGGCAAGACAAATAAACTTAATTGTAGTCCCACAAAAGTTTATTTTGTGTCACAATTAAATATTGTGGATCTGATGCTGAATAACAATATAAGTATTTAAAATAATCATTCAAAAGAAATAATCAGTTTATGCCATCAATTTAAAACTATAACCTGAATCCTTTTTTACTTATACATTTTATCTATATATTTAAAAAAAAAAAAGTAAGGTTTCCTAAAATAGGTACATATGCATCCAATATGCATCCATACAAACCGATAGAGTACACTCAAAAAACTGTTTGCTGTTTTTTTTTTTTCAAACTACTTGTTTAAAATGAGCTGAAACGACAAATGTCCTGAGTTTTTTTGGGATAACTTAATTGTTTTATGTTCAATCAAGTTAAATTGGTAAAAACTAATAAGTTAACTTAATTTATTCATGTTGTCCCAAGCCAAATCACTTGTGTGGAACTCAGCATTTTTTACAGTCTAACAGTTGATGAAGCGTAATAGGTCATTCTTTTACTGCCATGTACAAGCACTGCAAATTTAGCTTAATAAACATACAATACTGATGATGTTTATGAGTCACCTTGGGTCACGTAACCAGTTTTGTGCTCTCATTAGACATCAATAAAAAAGACAGCAGCATATCTAATAGCTCAGAGCCTGGCGATTTCACAGAGGGACCATGTAGACTTGAAACACATGCCCTCATTGATGAAGTCCTGGCACGTTTCAGCAGCCGCCGTATCACAGATTCCAATTTCTCCTCAAATCCCTCGACTGTGCCCCCATGCAAATCAGGCAGATTAAGGCAAGATGTATGGACTTGCAAATGTATTCAAACATTCTTCTCTTAATGCCACAGATTTGCTGTAATACTGCCATATTTGTGTCTGACTTACAAGGACCGACAAATTGAAGGCACCGCATGGTAGATTTGAATGGTTATTATCTCGCGGTGCATTCCATCAAAGAGCGTGCACTTATTGATTCGCGCTGCCAATGAGCGCCTCTGTTTCCTGCTACCTTGGAAACGAGAATAAATATTGAAGTAGTTGCAGGTGGGAAGTGTAAACCCAAACAAAGGTCCTTAGACGATGCTCAAAGGGCATTGATGGAGAACAACTACGTGTTTTCTTATAACTTCAATACTGTACTTACAGTAAGTACATTTTTAAGTATCGAACATTTTCTAAATATTATTTTTTTTTTCTTTCCTTAACTATATTCCAAAACAAAATATATTAAACGTTTTACCTAATCCCTCGTATTTCATTTTGAATGGGAGAAACCTGCTCAGAGACATGATCTCATCATACACTATACATCTACATACAGATGCTGCATGTAAGTTTTAGACTTTTCTAAAGGCTAAAAATACCATATATGTGCAGATATTTAAGAAACATGCTGAGTGAACATACTTGTTTATCTGAAAAACAATGCTAAAGTCAGTTTTTCTCATTAGATAATACGCATTCTGTGTTGGAATGTTTTTGTTTTGACCTCTATAACTTGCCCACTGCCAATTCACCCAATTGTACTTCATTTCAGTCTTGAAGGCTGCATCAATGTACAGGTATGTGCTCTCAGACGTAAATGAGATGTTTTTTTAATTATTCAACTCATCTTTATTTCTATAGCACTTTTAAAGTGTAGATTGTGTCAAAGCAGCTTAACATAGAAGTTCTAGTTAGGGGCTGAGCACCGGAACGGTGTGTAGGTCCTATCGGAATTGCTACATTTATTGTTCTTCTTCTTCTCTAGAATGAATCGCATTTTTAGGGGTCTGAACATGCCCAAAAACTTACAAAACTTTGCACATGCCCCTGAAGTGGCGAAAATTTACGTTTATTATAGGATTGGAAGTGGGTGTGGCAAAATGACATGACAGCACCACCTATGCACTTTTGACAGAGTGGCTTCCAAGCTGTTTTTGTCATTTCCAGGCGTTGTATTTTAATAAACTCCTCCTAGGGATTTTATCAATTCAACACCAAAATTTGGTATTGTCATCTGAATGCCTTGGTGATGTTAAATTGCGAAGATCTAGAGTTTTCGTCAAAGGTCGTGTCCGTGGCAGCCTCACAAACTTTGATGTTTCGCCACGAAACAGGAAGTTGTTATAACTCATGTATTGTCTGATTTGCCTCAAAAAATCACACGTTTGATAAGAGTCCTGACCTGAACACGTTTACATGCCAATATCCAGTTATAGTTATAGCGATACCTGCTAGCAACAGGAAATGACATGCTTTACACTGTAACAAACTCCTTCTAGAAATTTTATCAGATAGTATCCAAGTTTTGTCAGTATAATCTAAAGGCCGTTGTGATGTAAAATTGTGAAGATCTAGAGTTTTTGGCGAAGGGCGTGTCTGTGGTGGACTGACAAAGTTCAGTGTTTCGCCATGGACTAGGAAGTACTTATAACTCAGCCTCACAATGTACGATCAATCTGAAAATTCACAGGTTCGATGAGATTCCTTTCTTAAGACATCTACATGCCAATATTGAGGTACAGTCATAGCGCCACATGCTGACAGAAGGAAGTCTGGCATAAATCTGTGATTTTCACAAGTGTTTTTATATATATATCAGCTTAAATTATTATAGTCCACTGTTCTCTGTCATTCTAAGGCCACCGGGCGGTGGTGAGCTCGGGTGTGAGGTCCCTTTCATTGCTGCTTGCAGCTTTAATAAATTGAAATTGAAACTTTGTCAGTCCAGTTTTCAGAGTTGAAGTTCAGTTTAGTTTAGTTCTGTGTAGTTTAATTAGCAAATAATATAAATCATACAAGCATAAACAGTAGTTGACAAGCATAAACACTGCCCTCTAACAGGAAGCAACACGGCAGAAACATTTAAATACCTGGGCCGTTCAGAAGCAAAGAATAGTGCACTGCACTACAACAAAATGGTAAGGTTTAGAATCTAAATAAAACATATTAAACCTCCTTAATGTTATTAAAAGTACATGCTAATCACAGTTCTAAGATTCAATTTCAAACTAACTTTTATTTTTTTAAGATCTGAGGTAAACTATATGCTGCTGCTGTTTTTGTTATGGTAATAATGTCAAGTAAAATGGTATTCAAACTCACATTTGTAGCATTTAACACTGATTAAAGCACAAAATCAGTACCTGAGGTGACCATTGTCATGGTAGTATATGCTATTGTTCAGCTGTGAGAAATAGAACTATTTCTAATATAGAAATTTCAGTTGTTGGTTATTACAAAAAACACCTTTTAACATGGAAAATAGGGCTGAACGATAAATTGATGTCAATTATTGTGTGCATTATTCTATAAAGCCGTCTCTGCAATCAGCTGTGAATCTTCAGCACCAACGTTTACTACACAAAGCCATAGTTCTCTGCCAAACTATCGAAAATATTGCATGCTATATAAACATGCAATAGTCAAATCGCTTTGGAGTGAAAACAATCATGGCCATCATATTGAAGTGTCTCCAGCTGACAACTCACTGATTCAAATGATCACACAAAGGGAATCTGTAATTAAAGGAGCAGTATGTAAGTTTGACACCCAGTGGTTGAACTAGGTATTGCATTCCTAAATCAAAACAAACGCAAGTGCAGGTTGCCAGACTGAGGACCAAAAGGAGTGACGATCGAGCTTAAAGGCTGATTTAAATTGTGTTCTAAATAAAAGTAACGGGACTTATTAGAAGGAATATTCTCCACATTAAAATGAGTTTTTGTTGTAACCAACACCTCGAATTGATATTTTAGAAACAACAGAACAACAGAATAAATCACAATGATCACCTCAGGTAAACCGCATGTGCTTTATTCAGTGTTAAATGCTAATAATGTGAGTTTGAACGCCATTTTACATGACATTTATTGCCATACTACTGAAAGCAGCTACAGATAGATCACCTCAGATCTTGAAAATAAAATAAGTCGTTGGAAATTGAACTTTAGAACTGTGACAAACCAAAACATACTGTAGTGATTCAGCATCTACATTTAATGATGTTCATAAGGTTCAATATGTATTAATTAGATTATAAACCTTACCATTTCATCAGTGAGTGCATATTCTGTGCTATTGAATGGCTGTATTTAAATTTCTGTCATGTTTCATCTTGTGCAAACAGCCAAATTGCTTATCACTGCAAATCTCTTCACGTAGCCTGTTGTTAAGACACAGGGTTACAATGTAACCTGTTCACCTAATGTTTGCATTCGTAATATTTATATTATATGCTAATTAATAACCTCATCTGGAACTCTGAATCTGCGTCTCATTTTGGAGTCTGCTACTGTCCACCAAATGTCGTATTTCGGTCACGAGCGCTTGCTTTAAGAGCCTTTCTGAATGAATGAATGAAATACGCTGTTTTCCATCAAGGCAACCTGAGGTGCTGAAATATAATTGGCTAAACTGGCATTGGGCGGGGACCAAAGGGACCAAAACAAAGACAGCCATTCCGGCACGTAAAGCACATTTTCAAAACAAAATGTCTGACTTTAGCGTTGTTTTTCAGATAAACATGAATGTTCATTTAGCATGTTTCTTAAATATCTGCAAACATTCATTCATTCATTCATTCATTTTCTTGTCGGCTTTGTCCCTTGCGGGGTCGCCACAGTGGAATGAACCACCAACTTATCCAGCACGATTTTACGCAGCGGATGCCCTTCCAGCCTCAACCCATCTCTGGGAATTTCCACACACACACACATTCACACTCACACACTACGGACAATTTAGCTTACCCAATTCACCTGTACTGCATGTCTTTGGACTGTGGGGGAAACCGGAGCACCCGGAGGAAACCCACGCGAACGCAGGGAGAACATGCAAACTCCACACAGAAACGCCAACTGACCCAGCCCAGCCGAGGTTCGAACCTGCGACCCAGCGACGTTCTTGCTGTGAGGCAACAGCACTACCTACTGCGCCACTGCGTTGCCCATCTGCAAACATATTGAAGTATTTTATGCTTTGTAAAAGTCAAAAACTTAAATACAGCACCTTAAACAATTCAATGACTCAAATTGTCTGGTCAGGGGTGCGTTTCCCAAAACCATCGTTAGCCAACTAAGGTCGCAAGTTCCGTCGTTACAAACATAGTTCTTTGATTTGCTGATTCCCAAATCCATCGCTCCAACGAACATTCGCAAACTGCGTCGCAAACTTGAGCCCTTGAAACGACACCTCTGGAGCTGTAGTTAAAAGCATAGTTCCTGGCTGTGTTCTATTCCCACTTATCCCCCCTATTCCCTATTCATTTAGAACATTCTAACATTCAAAGTTGGACTTATTAAAAATAAAAAAGCATTAAGTTAATCTCTCTTAGGTGTAATTTGCTTTCAAAGTATTTTTACAGTTCAGTTTTAGCGATCTTCATGTTTACAATTGTGCTCCCTTCGCAGTGCACTTTGAAAACATTGATATCATTTTGAACACAGCCTCATGGCGAAAACTATAGGTATATTTAAAAGCGGAAATTATGTTACGTCTCCAAAGCTTGTGAAAATAAAAAACACAGCATATGTTAATTCTTTTATTTTATAGTGGGTTATTTATTAAGTATCTCTACTGTATATGACATGGGCCTGTTGGTTAGAACTTTCTGCTGTGGTTTGCATGTGTCAAATTGTAATTTTTAAAAAATAAATAACCAATATCCTAAATAATAATAATCATCACCATCATCATTAATATTATTATTAAAGTAAATATATTTATAATAAATCGCCTCATTATTTATTTATTTATATGATTTATATATGATATTAGAATAGTGTTAGCTTTTGTAAGTGATTTTATGTTTTAGAATAGAATATGTAATGTTCAACTTCTCAATAATATTAGTAAAGCAAACACAGGCCCTATATGTGCCATTTACATTTATTTTATTTAATATGGAAAGCGAGAGGATGTTTTTACCAAAACTAATATTGGATTTTATTTTAAATGCGTGTTTGTGTAAAACAATATAATTTGCACAAAGAAATGATGGGGTTGTTCTCTAAAGTCCCCGTTTAGATCATCATTATGGGCATTTCACGTTATAACTAACGTGGTTCAAGCGATGGATCTGCGACAGAGAAACTAGGGGTTTTGGGAAACACTCGTCACTACATCGTTTTTTTGCCAAACGATGCATCGCACTATGATAGTTCAGCCGCGAGTTACGTCGTTGTTTGGGAAACGCACCCCAGAGCAAGTCTTCAGTTCTGTTAACAAATCTTGGAGTCAACATATCCAACAATCCTAGTGTAAAATTTACTGATTCAAATGATCTACACATTAAAAATTCTGTAATTGAAAAGGTGTGCTTTATAAGTATTTTTTGTTTTATCTGTACTTTTACTGAAGCAACTTAATTTGTGTCATTGGTCTACCCCTGTAAAGGGGACAGCAGCTCTCCAGATGCAACAATGCTCTAAACCTCATTGTAGTTTTTTATGTTACATGCTGTTGAAAAAAAAAAAAACTCCGGATGTGCTGGAATGAAAGCCACCTCGCTTTGTTTCCTTGGTAACAAACACATGC
This sequence comes from Danio kyathit, assembly GCA_903798195.1. Lineage (NCBI taxonomy): Eukaryota > Metazoa > Chordata > Actinopteri > Cypriniformes > Danionidae > Danio > Danio kyathit. Next base: position 21,188,901 of record LR812535.1, on the reverse strand, counting down.
AATATGTCTTTTGGAAGTGTGTTTTGGGGCTGCGCGCCACCTCTCATGGGAGATTTCAGAAGAACGCTAAGAGTAAATGAAACAGCCTTTTGACTGCCACTGTGATGTTTGTAGAGATTGTACGACGAGGTCACAAGTGTGCCAAACTCTACAAAAACACATGCTGGCAGCCAAAATTAAATAATGACAATTGTTTGGTGTTTAGTTTTGTTTTTTTCTTCAATCAAATTTCCCTCACATTACGTTGCTGTTAAGTGAAGCACATGTTACCTCAGCTCCAGTAACCTGTGTGTAACCCTTGCAAAATAGATGAACTCGTCATGTCTGTGTCTGGCAACAAGCTTTCTTGTACATTTTCCATCTCTCTTTCCGTGCAGTTGCATAGCAACACAGGCGAGCATGGGTGTGGTGACAGGGTGCAGGGAGGCAGTTGTGATTTCCAAATGCTCACTCTTTGATTAAGCATAGGCCACAGACTCCGTCAGAGCCTATAAATGGCATCTATAAATTATAAGTTCATGCTGATAGAGACAGCAGACATCAAACTCTCTCAGTGCTCAGATTTTATGTTTGTTGCATTCATGAACACTCTTAAAAATAAAGCTTCCAAAAGTCGGTTGCTGCAGTGCTGTAGAAGAACCATTTATGGTTCGCCAAAAAACCTTACAGCCGGTAGTTAATGTACACTTTTCCACTTTAAAATAACACTTCATTTTTTAAACAGTTGAGTTTAACCATTTTTTAATCCATTCAGCCTTCAGATCTCTGGGTCTGGCAGCAACACTTTTAGCTTAGCAAAAATAAAAGATTAGATCATAGTGCTTAGATTAGACCAGTGCCTGCTGCAGTCATGGTATGGCAGCAAATATCCTTGATTATTACACTGGCATATAGTATAATTCCTATATGTCAGCCTAGAACATTTTCAAAATTCAATGTAATTACAGAAGAGTCAAGCTTTAAATACTACAAAACTCTTTCAATGATCTATGCTAAGCTAAGCCAAAGTAAATCGATTGTTTCATCAAAGGGCACCTATTTTACCCCTTTTTCAAGATTTAAGATAAGTCTTTTGTGTATCCATGCAGAATGTGTCTGTAAAGGTTGCCTGTGCCTTTAATGCTAGTTCTCCCTGCCCGCAGTTCCCACGTGCCTGTCAGAGTGTGCCTCAATCTCTGCCTCGGCTGCGTCAGATATACAGCACGGTGACAGACATGAAGGAAGCAGATCTCACGTAACGTTTGTGAGAAATACAACAGTAAGAACTTTCCCAATGCTTATTTGATGTATTTGTTGTGGAGTTAATTCAAGCCTTTCTGCAATGATCAGTCACACACAAAGTCGATACAAAGTTCATGCACACACAGGCCACGTGTTTAACTTTGTACTGTTTTTACACGGCAAATGTGACAGGATACACATTAATATAGACTGCTGTATAACGTCCACAAACCGGGATTGAAACATGTTTTATAATTGTACTGACATGCCGCTGTGGTGATAAAGACGGTAAAAAATCGATGTAATTCATTACAAACATGTTTTAAACTTGTAAAACTCATTCTTGATCACATTTGATAATGATTGATGATCACAGAGAGCTAAACAGCACTTGTAATCCCAGTTGCTTTGTGTACGTCCTGTTTTGTTGATATGATTATATGTGTTACTACGGAGACATGTAAATATGCGGCTGTCAATCAATTCGGTGGGCGAGGAAACCGCACTCCAACATCACGATGGTAGGGATTTGGATCCTATTTTAACATCAGGAACTTATTGTCTTTATATCACCCCAATATGACTCTACCTACACACAGCTTCCAAAAGATGATTTTCATAGCCCTTTAAGAAATTACTACAAAATTCACAGAATCTTGCCATTCCACAAAGTGGAGTTTAATATTAAACTAATTTCGAGAGAAGCGCGCGCTCATGATTGACTCAGCTGGCTCACATTAGCTAATCATGATCCTCCAATCAAAGGATCCCAAAATTCCTATATATTCAGACTCCTCTCATTTTACAACTATCGTCGTTTGGAAGAAACCCTCCTCCTCCCCTTCTTCCACCTTTTTATCCAAACGGGCGGCAAAGTGGCCATTCCAACGGCTCTGGCCCCTCGCCGGGCCATCTGGTGTTTCTGCATAGTGTTCACACAATCTCCCCGGTTTCCTCCCAATGTCTAAATTGCTCCACATTATAAAACAAAATAAGCCTAAATCCCCCTATTTTTTAGTCGGCTCGCTCTCGGGAAGTTCACCTCAGCTGCGAGGGAGTTCTGAGATCGTCCTGAACTCAATCTCCCCTCACCCCACAAAGGGAGGGAGCCCTGGACTCGAGGATCCCTTGAGCTCAGGGCTCTCTCCCGGGACAGCACGCCAATCGAGCTTCTTTAATTATGAGCTGAGCGTGAACTCTTGAAACAATTATTTTTTAAAAAAATATGACCTTTGTGGAACCCCCCAACCCACGCCCAAGAAAATACTGTTGCTTGTCAATGCCATTATATCCAATTAATGTCAGATTGCCATGATTCCGTTGAATGTTATTACAAACTGTGCCCTTAAGATACGATCATTTGTAGCAACAAAACCATCATGCTAGTCAAGGATCATCTTTGCAACTTTTTTATTGCAACTGGAAGACAATACATCACAGAAACTTGATGGTAGGATTGGAGGGGAAAATAAAATGAAACAAAGAGAAATTGAATTTGTCGTAGCAATGGACAAAGTGGTATTTACATGAATCGATAAAATTGTTGTCTTTGGCAATATGATTACAAGTCAAAGGAAATACAGAGTGCAATTACGCCTCTATATTGACATATTAGCAGGGTGCACATGCCATCAGACCAAAAAGTTACTTCCATCTTGAACAACTCAAACACTAAACAGAATGGCAGTTAACAGGAACCTTTCAATGAAATGTTCAACAACAAATAACACAATGGGGGAACCAAAAAAAAACAACACTTTGTCTCCTACTATTAACGTTTTTGGCTGGCTCTTCTTTATGCTTTTTAACGTGTTTCAGGTTCCTCAGAAAGAACTATAGAAAGGAAAAGTTACGTAGTGAGTGTTGTCACTGAATAAAGGCAGTGTATAAAGGACTCATAGCTCTCTCTGCTACTGGTTTCCCAGTCTGAAGCACAATGAACGGAAAACGTGATATGGCAGATGCCGATAAAGACCAGCAGACGAGGTTATAACCGTGTAAATGTGGGAAGGAAACGTCAAGGCATGCCAACTGGAGACATCACATTAACACTCGTGGGTCAGATATAACATTCAACACGCTACGTATAACATTGGGTCAAACCATCATCGTTATCATCTGATGAACAGGGAAGGCAGTGTGACTTTATGAAACACAGCAATGCAAATATGACTGAGAATATCTAATACATGGGTATCTGACAGAAATGCTACAACTTATGACCGACATATCAAGTATGCATGTGTATAGAGTCGTTACAGGCTTTGGCACTGAATCCGTATACGTTAAAACAATATAAGTGCAATTCGGTGAGGTCGTGGAAATATATACACTCGCGTTTGCACTGAGCTCACTGTTTCGTTTTTTTTTTCGTATTGTTTTTAAGTGCTTAAATATATATATGTGGAGGCGTAAACGCCCATCTGACTGCCTGTACTGAGAACTGAATCAATACTGATGACTCCTGAACAGTGCTACATGTAAAAATAAAAAACGAACGGATCCAAAGTCTCGCAGAACAAAATATGGAAGACCCTGAATAAACCACTGACACGCACGTCCGGATTACACATGGAAGAAAAGCAGGCATGAAGCTGGAAGGAGCAGGGGACCGACACTCACTACGAACTTCTCCAAGACGACACGGACATTGACGTAGCGGGGATTCGTTAAGAAGGCCGGCCAGTAGCATAGCCCGAGCCCGAGTCCTCGTATTGCAGAGAGAGTTTCCCAACAGTCAGTGTTTGTCCCTGAAGAAGGTAATTGTTTAGATGCCTGCTTCAACACAAAGGTGATGAGGACAACAAATCCAAATCAAATCTGACAAAAAAAAAAAAAAAAAAAGAGAGACTAGACCTATTGGCATAGAAATTAGAGGCGCTGCCTTAGTTCTCTAGGATCTATATTTATATGAAAATAATTCATGCTCCATGCTAAATACATTATTTACCTTACATGAATTTTGATTTTTTTTTTTTTTTTTTTTTTTTTTTTTAAAAACAAACTGTCTTTTTCTTTACAGAACCCATGCAACACGATTTGGAAAAATCCTGCTGGCTACATTGCTTAAATTAAGAAAGGAAAATGGTCTAGTGTTACTTTTATACAGTGTTTATCCTGACTGGATGAAATTGCTTATTACATCACGAGGGTTTCAAATAAAAAAAAGAGAGATAAAAACGTAAACAAACAAACATACAAACAAACAAACACAAAACAACTCCACAGTCATTGATTCTGCTTTTTAAAACACAATTGGCAGGTATTGTAGCATTAGCTCAGAGTTTTCATTTTCATTGTGCCGAAGAAGAAATATCACCATCTTGGAGAATATCACTCATTTTGATTGCTTACGAAAAAAAGAATAAAATAAAATTGTGGGCAGTTTTGAAAGACTTATCACTTTTGCCTCCAAAAAGCACTTTGACAAAGGCTTATGGCTTTACTCTCATCCCAGTTGAGTTATGATTCATACGAGCCAAACGACAACTACAGACATGAGTGTTTTCCGCACGATGCTGCTGGACTCTTAGAACAGCCAGAGCATCTAGAGGAAGTGACATCACAGAAACTGCTTGAGGATTGTCTTTGGCACTGCCCTGTGCTTCTGAAACATCTTATATTAACCAGAGATTACTATGAAGTATAATTATCGCTAAAGGTGTGGTCACATTTATCAAAAGATTTCTAGTGAAATTGAGTCATTCCAATCAAGTGCTTGTTCATTTTTTGGCAGCACTGGTTCTGGAAGTATTTTCCCATTTATTTTTCCTGAAGGCATTTAAAAAAAGGTTTTGTTAAAGCATTATAAGTTATAAGAGAGTCACATTATAATCTTTGATTTGAGGCACAAAAAAAGTATATGAATATTTGACAAAAACTGGACTACAATCACATGAAACATTGCGATGACACAAAAATGACAGAAATATAAAACTTTTTACATTTAAAGTTGTTTGTAACTATACGATCAATACACATTTTAGGTTTATTGCAAAATAGGCCTAAACATACAAATAATTAAGTATTTTCATTGCATGATGAGATTAAATCATCAGCAGTGCTTTATTGGAGTAGGCGGAGCTAAAGATGTATGTGTGCTTTGCTGTCTGTCACTCTAATTGGGGAATGTTTTGTAATGCATTGAGGGTAATGTAGTTTTTCTGCACAAACTGCATCATTAAACATGATTGTTTAGTCACATCCATGTGAACAAGGCTTATGGGCTACTGTTAAAAATCAATTTTCCTGTGGAGAAAGAGTTTTTACTTGTCAGAACCAGCCTGATCTCATGAGAAAACGTAAATATTTTACGTTTTGTCAGTTTTGTGGCTAATTCATATGAATTCGTAAATTTTAAAAAGGAGGCGTGGCACCCAACACCACCCCTAAACCCAACCCTTATTGGGGGATAAGCAAATCAAAGTAAATTGTGAATTCATGAATTCATACGTATAAAGGCTGATTTATACCTACGCCGCTTGCCTTGCACGTAGTCGTGCATTTATACTTCTGCATGCTGTTTGTGTTGCTCTGCAATAACACTTCCGAAACACTAGCTGGCAGTAGGTTTAAATTTCCTCTGTGTCGAGTTTCTTCGCAGGTGTTTTGTTTTTTCTGAACGCTACCTTAATGTACAATAGGGGTGACAAAATTAATCGTTTCTTCGGTGCACCGCGATGCAGACGCGGACAATTCGGTATCGGTTCAGTAATAATCATAACCGGTTATTATGTATGACGTCATTTATCTCCTGTGCGCTATGTCGCGGTAGCTTACTATGGCGAGGGAGTTGAGCGCGAGCGTTTACAATGCTTCGCCTACTTGACGCACAAACTGTGCACAATTTCACTGCGTGTGTGTTTTCTGGACACTCTTTCACTGACACTTACAGCAGAAGCCCCTATTTCACTGCGATTGAGAGAATGAAAGTAAACTCCATTACTCTCTCGCTTTCTCTCTCTCACTGTGGCCCATTTGACCTGCTGGCGTGACTTTTTCTCTCCTCGCGGCTGATATGGCGATACTTCTGGATAGAGGTCTGCATTCCCGCGGGTGTAAGGCGGGAGCCGCTGGAGCAGACCAGATGTCTTGCGGCGCGGAAATAAATTTCTGAATAAAGCGCGGGAGCGGTCGGTAACTCTGGTGTAAGTTGAACGGGAGCGGGCGGTCTAACAATATCGCTCCCGAGCAAGCAAGTGTGTGTGTGTGTGTGTTTATGTGTGTGGACTGTGAATGAGAGAGAGCGATGCTGTGTGTTGCTCTCTATGTTTGTGTGTGCGTGTATGTGTGTGAATGAGAGGGCGTGAGGCTCTGTGTTGCTTGCTTGGTGCTGTGTGTCTATGTGTGTGTGTGTGTGTGTGTGTGTGTGTGTGTGTGTGTGTTTATACAGACAGCCCCAAATATAAATCTGTGTTTGGGGAAAGCATCGACAATGCACCGTGATGCACCGAGATATCGAATTGAACCGAATCGATGGCATGATAATCGTAACCGAACCGAATCGTGAGACCAGTGTAGGTTCACACCTCTAATGTACAAGTTGCTAAAACTCGTTCATTCTGAGGCAGGAACTGGTGGACGTGCAACAATTTTAATCACAAGATAAACACAAAACAGTTTCCATCTACAGCTCCTTCACGGGACTCGACACTTGTAAACACTCGCTCCATCATGTTTGCACGGCTCTCGGTTCTGCCCACACTGGTCACAGCTACCAAACCGACCAATCACAGAGCTTGCGCCACGTGTTGTTGCGACGTGTATTTACATTTTTTGAGAGGTGTGTGTCACCATCGGCCAAGGCAAGGGCTATGCAACCGCACAAAGGCAGAAGTATAAATCAGCCTTTAGCCACTAAGTTAAAAAGTTACGAATTGCTGTAAGATAGCGTTGATCAGAACACAACTGTTGCTTCTGATAGGACTTTGCACATGGGAAAGAAAAAAAAAGTAGCACCATGCAGATTTCGCTCGTATTCACTACGGTCATGTGACTTTGCCACTCTGACCAACAGAACAGCTACTTGGTATGAAAGTGCCCTCTCTGTTAGCTGAACTTTAAACATCTCAAAACTGCAGAGAGTTTTTGTAGATAAAATTTCACAAATGTGACCACACCTTGATGAATGTTGCAGGCTGGATGAGATCTTCAAAATTGGTTAGTGAGGGGCCGTTTACACGATAACATATTCATTTGCATTTTGCTTGTTCATTTACACAACAATGGCATATTTTGGCCTGAAAATTCATCAATTTTAAAATGCTTTGAAAATGTTTTGGAAAACGCCACTTGTTGCATCCATGTAAATGAACAAAACGAGAATCTGTGAAAACAGTGATGTCATGCATGTGCATAGTACATGCTTAGGGATGTGTCGATTAACCGTTAACATAAACAAAAATCAACAAAGGCAGAATACATGGTAGTGTTGTTGTTGCTTAAGTGTTTGCTAATGCTTCATGAGCAAAGTGTGTATTTACTTCACATTACAACTAATCTTATAGGCTACACAAGGTAAATTCTACATACACACCAATGAGCGGGCGCAGACATGTCATCATTTCCCTACAGCAACTGTTTACTAACAAGGGGACAATGCCAAACACTTGCCTGGCAAATGTAATACAGTGTGTTTGGGTTATTTTTGTGGATAAATGTAAATGTGGGTCATTTTGAAAATGTTATCGTGTAAACCTGAATCTTTTTTCAAATGCAAAGGAAAAACATTTCAGTTTTTGACTACATTATTGTCATGTAAACGTAGCCTAAAACTCATAGTGTTCACACATGCCACTGTTGAACTGTCAACTTATGATAGCACATAGTTTTCCATTAAACTGCATTATATTTGTCCCAAACTGTTAACATACAAAAACATCACCTTAGGCTGGAGGATATATATTGTGCATCTTTGATAAAAAAAAATGTGTCTTTCTGTGGCTAGAATGAAGTTTGTTTTGACTGAGACCAATAGTAATACAGATTCTCTTTACATATGCTCTGTTTTCTAGAACAATCAACTTAAAACCTTTGGTCACACTTTACAATAAGGTTTCATTAGTTAACGTTATGCCGAGTTCAGACTGCATGATTTTCAAAGCAGTCGCATCACAGATGTTTTCACACTGCATGCCTATCTGGGGTAGCGTTTCGTCGGTGCTGTGTTTACAGTGTTGGATGGATCGGCGGCAGGGGGTTTCACACTGCATGACTTTAAAATTGGAAGAATTGCCGACAACTTTTGTCTCGGTCTGCAAACTATGTCTCACAACCAAATCAAAAACACACGAGAAGTGTCATGGAAACAACACAAGGTCACGTAGTATATCTTTTGCTATTAACTACATAATGATCAAGTAGCCTTTAGTGGGGTAGAAAATGCACTTATTTTGCTCACCTGGCTTTGAAGGGAATTAACAATTTCTCCTCAACTCTTTTTCTTTTTCGACTCGGTTGTGGTATTGCTCAGATGACAGACACGGCTGCTCCTGCTAAATTTAAACTAGTTTTTCCTACATTTCTTGGGTCTAAATATACAGAAAAAGCCTTTTTAACTTCTCCCCCATACCCCACTGGCACGCAGATACCCATACTTGTGGATGCTGCTTTCTCATTGGCTGTAGGTAATTGCTGGTGTTATTTTCAATCAGAACTTATTTCACTTGGCATGACTTTGAATCACCAAATATCTCACAGGCGTCGGCGACTCATCATCGATTCTTTCAGATCACTTCTTTGACAGTTCATACTGTGTGATTGTTACTCACATGAACGAGCACCAATTTGCCTGTGATTTCAGGCATTTGTCTGCAAATTCTCAAAACCTGTTAGCCATAATCGAGTCAAAATCAAGGCTAAAATCATGCAGTCTGAACTCGGCATTAGCTAATTTATTTACTAACATGAACTAATTATGAACAATACCTGTAAAGCAGTGGTCCTAAACCACCGGGTCAATCAATTGGTACTGAGCCGCACAAGATTTTATTTATTATCTAAGTCTGAAAGATCTTTTATATTGAAAAGTCTTTTTTCAAATGAAAAATAAGCGTATTCTCTCGGTTACATCTCGGTCACTTGAGCGATCAAATTTAACCCACAAGCAGCAAAATGAAACAGACGTCTTTGGAAAGTTTCTTTGCTAAGGGGAAAAGGCCCAATAAAGGACCCGCGACCTGCCAAGGAATGAATTCTGTAACCCATTTGTCAACAAATCAGGTGAAAATACCATGGCTGTGCAAGATCAACAAAGGCTGCCGTTTAGGGGTCGTTCGCATATTGCATCTTTTCTAGAGTTCGCATAAGTTCCTTGTTTCCAATGGAGGCGTGTCACACTCGCGCCTTCCAGAAGCATCAAGTAGAATGAATCCCGAAAGCGCACCTCGAGTCAGGTGACGAGAATTGACCGATCAGCTTCATGATTTCTATGGAATATGCACATTTCAGTAGACTAATTATCTCAGAGAACACCCAAAACCTGCAGCGCTTTGTAATTTTTTCCTTAAAACTTGTATCAGAGTGACAGCAATGTTTTGTCAGCTTATCATCCTCTGAGAAAATGTTTGATGGTCGCCTGGCAACCTACGAACCAACCCCTCACCGCCCCACCCCGGTCCACAGTAAAACTGTCAAGCGTTGACCGGTCCGCGGTGATAAAAAGATTGAGGACCACTGCTGTAAAGCATTTATTAATTATAGTTCAACATTTACTAAAGCATTATTAACATTCAAATGCTTGATAACATTAGTTAATGCACCATGAACTAACAATGAACGACTGTATTTTCATTAACTAACCTGAACAAATACTGTAATAAATGTATTGTTCATTGCTTGTTCATGTCATTAAATGCAGTAACTAACATTAACTAATATAATCTTATTGTAAAGTGTTAACAAACTGTTTAATTTGTGAAGTCAACTACATCTCTGGCTATTAGATTACCTATTTTGATAGGACTGCTGTCATAACAGGTCTGATGTGTGAAAATTTCTCATCCTGCTTGAGAACTACTCTGTCAATCTGCACCACAAATTTAGGAAGAAGCTGCAACACTTTTAGTGGTTTTGCTGTCTCTGACAGAGGGGGGCATAGCAAATTTGGCTAGCACTTTTTTTTTGTCTCTCATTCGAATGAAATAATTTCCTAAAAAAGGGAAGGCTATGGCTTCAATCTCCGTAGATTAAAAAGAAAAGAAAAACGACAACACAATAAAATAAGCAAAGTAAAACAAGGAACCCTCAGTAAAATGTCACCTATAAAGATAGGAAAACAAAGTGATTGTTGATATTGCCACAAATCAGTAGAATTCACCTGATGTCCTGGAAAAAAAATAGTAAATTCTATTCAAAGTGATGTTTTTTTTCCTCTTTATAATACAGTCTGTTCATTATTTTTGCTCTTTCTGCCCCTTTGCCGTCCGGTTGGTGATATTGTTCAAACAGGCCCGGACTCCTGCCAAGTGAAGCAGGGATCCGGCGGCCTCCTTCATCTCCTCGTCGTCACTTTCCGGAGGCTTCTCCGTGCGCCTCTTTTTTAGAGGAAGAGTGTCACTGGCCACTCTCTGTTTGACTTTTGTCAAAAGTTGCCGTTTCTTGTGCTGGGCCAGAGCGAGGGCGTCCACTGACCACTCCTTGGGCTCCTTCTTGATTTTACTCTTATCGTCGTCCTCCGCATCGCTGCCGGTCTCATTGGCGTGAAAGTTGAGCTCACTTCCGTCACACTGTGCCTCCTCTTCAGCATCCGAGCCAGAAGATTTGGCGAAACTGTAGGTGTGGTCATCCTTGGGGTCGCTGGTGGCCAGAGGAGAGTTTTGGGTGGGTTCAGTTTCACTGGTGATTCTGTATCCCAGTACTGACCTGTGAACAGAAGAGAGACGCATTAGTGCACATGCGGTTCCTGTTGTGCTCCGCGAGTGCTCAGTGAAACAAATGAACTACATGAGCTTACTGTGTAATTATTTCGTGGAGCTGCTTGTAATTATGCTACTATGGTAATTAATTATAATAATATGTGTAATGTGGACACTCTGGATGGATGGTTTGCTTTTTTTTTTTTTCTCTCGCACAGATGGCAATAACCTCTGGAACAGATGAATACATTTGTTCTGTTTGTTATTATATAAAGTGGGTAAATCTATAAAAACTGTCAGGGTCGTATTTTAGAAATTAATAGAAATAAAAATTTAGAACAAAATAACAAGTATAAAATTTGCACTAATTTAAATGTTGGTTACACAGTGGCTCGGTGGTTAGCACTGTCGCCTCACAGAATGAAGGTCGCTGGTTCGAGCCCCGGCTGGGTCAGTTGGCGTTTCTGTCTGCAGGTGAATTGAATAAACTAAATTAGCCGTAGTGTATGTGTGTGAATGTGAGTGTGTATGGGTGTTTCCCAGTACTGGGTTGCAGCTGGAAGGGTATCCGCTGTGTAAAACATATGCTGGATAAGATGGTGGTTCATTCCACTGTGGTGATGAATAAAGGGACTAAGCCGAAGGAAAATAAATGAATGAATGAATTTAAATGTTTAGTTAAAACAAACCAATGCTTCATTTATTGAATCAAAAATGCAGTAATACAGTGATATTTTGAAATATTATCTAAATGTAAAAACTATTTTCTATTTTTTTAAATGCAATTTATTCCTCTGATATCAAAGCTGAATTGTCAGTAGCTCTCACTGTAACTTGATAGTCCAGAACAGGGCTTTACATTAACACCCGCCAACCCGCCAAATGCGGCTAGATTTCGGTTGTGGCAGGTTAGACAGCCACTCCCACTAGCCACTTTGGCTGGCTGAAACTCATTTTTAAATTGGCAGTGCTGGCTCGGCGTCACTACAGATTAGACTGTTAGTTTATGACTGTTTGTCTATATGCGTACAAATGTGATCTTAGAATCGAGAAGCAGCACGAATTACAAAAACAGCTTTTTTGTGCGAGTAAAAGAAAGCAGGTAAATAACGAATGAGAGGATCACGCTCACGGTGAGACAGGCTTTCCTCACTCACTGACGAGAGCTTTAGTGTTGCGCGCACAGATGATTTGATGCGCGCGAGTGTTTAAAAGCTCCTGTGCCGTTTCCTTACTCGGAGCAACCGTGCCTGGAAACGAAACTGGTGCGATGCTCGTGCACCCACAGTCCTTCAAGGGCTCGAGATTCTTTGTAAGCAGCAGCAGTTGTTGTCGCTTTCGCTTTAACCATTCTTTAAACAGATTATTAATTGGCTTAACATTAACCGTGTGCGCGGCATCATCCTTTCATTATCGCGCACGGAATGTTTTTCACCTGCTTTCTTTTGCTAGCTGTTATTTTTGTTAATATAGTTTATTAATCGTCCTTTACAATAATATTGCTTTATTATGTTGTTGTATGCATAGTTAACTGGTGATCTGGGAGCCAGAACAGACCACTGTGCATAGTTTTAGATGGGTGAGAATATATATTTTTTAAATGTCAACTGTTTTGTTGAATAAAAAGTGTATATATACAGCAGTATTTTGCTTGTTTTGACACATTATTTAAAATTTGTGGCAAGGAAATAATTAGTTTGGTGTGGCCAAAAAAAACAAGGTAAATCCCTATTGTGTTGAGCCCTGAAAAGTCCTGTGAAAGAAAACTAATTGCAATGTGACAATTTTTTTATGAAAGCATAACCCATTTGCTCATGGTCATTGAGTAAGCTCATAAACAAAAAACAATGACATTAATGAGGTGGCAAGTGAAAAAAACACAAAATGTAAATGAAGTAATTTTAGCATGCCAAAGTCAAATTTATGCATATAAAATATATTTTCCCAACAACAATATTGTGGCTAGTGAAAATGACGAGTGGCTACAGTGGAAAACTACTAGCCATACTGGCTGGTAATCAAAAAAGTTAATGTCAAGCCCTGGTACAGAATTGTATTTTTATCAATTTAAACTAAACCTTATAATGAATTTAAAAATTCTCAGTATTTTATTTCTACAAGAAAGTCATTTATTTTGAATATAACTCTTTTCATTCTCGATTTCTCTGGATTTATTACTGTATGGGTTTGAGAATAATGTTGTCATTTAAAGTAATTTACTGTGACTGAAACAGGGCTATTCCATCAAATGCTGATTTCTTAACTCTTCTGAAGTTAAAGGAGACCTATTTTATCCCATTTACAAGATGTAAGATAAGACTTTGGTGTCTCCAGTATGTGTCTGTAAAGTTTCAGCTCAAAATACTCATCAGATCATTTATTATAGCCTCCAGAATCTGCCCATCTTGGTGTCTGATTACAGTGTAGCAGTTTTTGTTGCCTGTGGCTTTAAATGCAAATGAGCTGCTTCTCCCCGCCCACCATTCCCACGTGTGTGTCTGCTTCTCCTGCATTACGTTGGATAAACAGCAGTCAGTAATAGGGACAGACGAGTCACACACAAATTCTGTTTGCAGTACACACAAACACCCACACATTAAGCCCCATTCACACCAGGCGTCAGTGTCAACGCTTCATATTCACTTTGAACGGGTGACGTCAAGCGTTGCCGAACTGAATTGTGGGTCACTTGATTATATATATCATGGTTAATCAGCTAAAGATCACATACGGCTGTGGCTGGATGTTAACGAGAATTATTTATATTATTTATTAAATTTCCCATGAATTGTATTTTATTAACGTCTACCCCTAGCCCAAGCCAAAACCCAACCGTCACATTAATGTAAAAACAGATCTGGCGTCTTCTCTATTAGTATAGCGGATTAACCATGTGGATGGATGATAACAGCCTTCTAAGTCTACTAGGCACAGAAGACCCCTACAGGCCCATATCTATCTGCTGATAACCACTGATAACGTTCATTCAATCGAGTGATAACATTCGAAGCGGGTGGCCTGTCAATCAAATCTGTGGGCGGGGGAAAACCTGCATTCCTACGTTGCAGTAAGCCTCAAAATCACTGCGATTTGGATCCTATTTTAATGTCAGGAAATTTTAAAGAGAGACTTCTTGGGTTTATATCACTCCAATTTGAGAGTGGACCCACTATACCTGCACACAGTTCTGTCCAAACAGCTTACAAAAGTTGATTTTGATCATAGGTGCCCTTTAAAACACTGGTATTGCCTTGTGGAAAAATTAATATATATTGCAGAAATGGCGTATTTGTGTTATTCTATGGGGAAACTATGCTTACGGGACAAACTATATGACACACACACACCTACATATAGGATAAAATGTTATTACTGCAAACACATTTTTTCTTAAATTAGTTGTGTATTAGAAAACACCGCAACCTACATGTACACTTGTAAGCATCTCATCCTAAATGTAAAAAAAAACAATTAAACATTTGTCTCTGTAACACACTTGAGCTTTGAAGCACCTCTTCAGCAGGCCAACAACCATTGTTAAAAAGCAAATTAATTGGTGGATTACAAAACTCTCCACTTTCTGGTAAAATAATATGAGGAAATAAATGGCAAATAAAGACAGTTTTGCTCCATTTAAGCCTCTTGTCCTCGGAAACAGTAATGAAGTGTCTTTTCAATGATGCTTGTTTTGTGCTTCTGGTCACAGTTTATACAGCGGCGGCTCTGAGTGACAAAGAAGATCCTGCCGCGCTTTGCAGAAATGCTAAAACTCCCTCTGTGCTTCGAAAAATAATCCTAAGAGCTTTTCCCCTTCCTGCCTCATATGTGCATTTATGACTCATAAATTATAGCCACAGCACAGCAGGCTAAAGAAACTGCTTCAATAATTAATGCTTAAATGCAGTGTCACTCATTTTAAAGAGGCGAGAAGGGTGTTTTACTCTGTGGACTGAACTGCAGCCTGTCAAATCACGATATGGACATCATACAGTTTGTGTGTTCTGGTTTAATTGGTTTACAAAGACGCAAAATTGTATAATGACATGGGTATTACCTAGGTATTACACTGTTAAGGTGGTTTACAAGGACATGCCCTGTGTCCTCATGATTCAAAATGCTTTAAAAACATACTTAATGGGGTATTTTGATTTTCACGTTTTCATGTGAGGGTTGGTTTTTGGAGTATAGTAAGGGCATATAATAGGCGGTTTTTACAGTATAAAATACATTACGTCTATGGAAAGTCCTCATAAACCACATATTCAAGTACTGTATGTGTGTGCAGTAATATTGACTGAATGATCTTATCATAAATGAGCTAATCTGACAAATTTATCAGGTCAGGCCTTTGTTTTAAGCTAATAAAATAATCTTAAATAGAGAAAAAAAAAGTCTTGTTCACACAGTATTTCACCATATCTGATTGGCTGATAGCCATGAGATATTCAAGTCATATCAACACTCGGACAGCCTCTTCACCCTTCACCCTTGTGTATTACTCCACCCACATACAGTGACAAACAAAAGACACTCTACAGTTTGACAAATATTGCAGCTGTTGGACAACATAATGTACTTTTGAGGCTTTTTTAGTCAATAATGTAGTTGTATAGATTGCAACTATGCAGTTTATTTATAAAGATAGTGCCTATTTTAAAATATTTATAATTTCGGAGATTCAGTGCACCGGCCGCCATCAGCCTGTCTGAGCAGACCAAATAAGCCCTTAGAATATATAATATAATAAGCCCTTAGAGCAATGGTCTCAAACTCAATTCCTGGAGGGCCACAGCTCTGCATAGTTTAGCTCCAACCACCTCCGACTCACACCTGCTTAATAGTCTTTAATAGTCTTGAACACCTTGATTAGTTGGATCAGCTGTGTTTGATTAGGATTGAAGCAAAACTGTGCAGAGCTGCGGCCCTCCAGGAATCCAGTTTGAGACTTATGCCTTAGAGGGAGTAAAACTCAGCCTTTTCTCAATGTAAGTTTCAAACTACAGCTGAACAAATCATTATAAATCAGGTAAGAGACATTCTAAGTCAATCTCTCTCTTTTGTATTTTGTAGTTATACCACAGAAACTGGTAGTGTTTGCTTTGCTTTGGCTTTTTCGGGGTTAATTATTGTGATAACTCAATTGCAACAGACAAATATCGGGATGCCGTTCAGCCTTATAATCTTAAAATGTGAGCAAAAAATACCTGTTTTGTCATCACTTCAGACATTACGCTAGAGATTCATTCAAATAGCTCTAAAGTGACGTTTGTGAACTGGAAACGGTTTCTGCTGTTCTGACGTCAGCTGGAGATGTGAATGAATGACGGAAGAAAGTAGATCCTCGTACAAAAGGGTTTTTGAGACTCCGTTTCATTTTATTTTTTATACACACGATTTTGCTGTCGGACTGTTGTATAAACGCAATATCACACGCGTAGAGTGCGATATGGCTGTATATCGTCACTGGTGGGACACTAAGGTACTCTGCGGCCTCAAGTCGAAAAAACGCCTCCCACCAGTGCCGATATACAGCCATATCGAACTGTTATGAGTGTGATATTGCTCATATATATACATGTTTATATATGTTTATATGTATTTGTTATGTTGTATTGATTCACAATAAATTGCAATTTTTAATGAATATTTTTATGTTAATATATAATTTTAATATTAAATGTATTTTTAAAGTAAAAAAAAAATCTAAGTTTATTATAGGTAAGTACAACTAAAACCATGATTTGTATCACTCACAATAAAAGAAATGTATTAAACCAGGGAATCCTAAAGATAATTTCAATACCTTTTTAAGAGGTTTTAAAGACCTTGTCAAAATATTTTAAGGCCTCATCGCCACTTCAAGTTCTAATCAGTATCAAATCTTTAACTTATTGAACAGTTGTTAATAAAGAGTTGTAGTTAAATAAATCAATGGAACACAACCATGCAACAGAACTCAGATAAGCTCGGAAGAAACAAAGCTTGAAAGAATAAATTACGCGGTTGTTTTCAGCGACAGGCTTCAGCCACTGTTTAAACTCGTCTTTCTCCAACCAGGAGTACACAAACTCACATTTTGCTGTCTGTTTCGTTTCACCTTCCCGCATTTGTTGCAAATTACGTGACATCACCCGGACAGAGGAGCTTGGCCGGACTAGCTTCAGCCTGAACCATTCGTGTGGATCGAGCACACCGTTGTTAATATTAAGAGGAAAATAAATATATTTGTGCTGTTTTGGAGTCAAACACTTTGGACAACACTTGAACAAAATTTAAGACCTCGTAAAAACGTGATTAAGACTTCTTAATACCTTTTAAGGGCCTTAATTTTCATAATTGATTTATCAACTTTTAGTACTTTTTAAGACCCCGTGGACACCCTGTAAACTATAAATAAAATTATGTACTAAATAAATGGGGGGTGTCATAAAAAACTAGACAGACAGGCAACTTAGCTCATCGTCTTATACATTTCAAAGTTATACATAGAGCATACCTAACTCCTTATATGAGGTTTAAAATGAAACTGCAGTCGAACTACAACTGTCATATCTGTAACACTGTATCTTCAGGTAATTTTCTTCATATGTTTTGGGAATGTCCAATTGTTGTCGACCTGTTGTCTCATGTAAATTCTGTTTTGTCCTTTTTACTACAAATTGATTATGTGTCTAATCCTGGTTTATGTCTTCTCAATGATGATTCTAATTTCTGTATAAGTACACTAAAGAAGAAAATGCTGTTTGCTGGTTTTACAGCTGCAAAGAAGGCATTTATACAAAATTGGTTTACTCCGCACATGTGTGCAAAAACATTTTGGATTCATAGCCTCCTTAAAATAGTGACTTGTGAAGGTACAATAGCACAAATGAATAAGGCTAGACCTAGTACCATTGATGCATGGCAATGTTTTTCTTCCAACATTTTAGACTATATAAAGGAATGACCATGTAATGGTGTTTTTTTTTCTTTTCTTTTTTCTTTTCTTTTCTTTAATTTTTCTTTTTTTTTTTTAGAAAATTGTTGATTTGTCTGTTGCTCCCCCTACCCTGTTTGTCTGTTTGATTGTATTTTATTTTGTTAATCTAAAGACAATAAAACGTTGATTACAAAAAAAACTAGACAGACCTAAAAAAAAAGAAGAAAAAAGATAAAGAAAAAACAAAAACATGCTAAAATGTGTTATATTATAGGATTACGATTTGATGAAACATCACCTTGAAATGTTATATAAGGGGCTGTAATCACACACACACACACTCACCCTATTTTAACAGGTTATTGTTTTTGTTTCTTCAAAGCTTGTATTGCTTCACTTTGTGACCAGGCTAAACTCTGAACCCATTAGCACTCAGTTGAGGAGACATGCTGTACTGTAGGTGTAGGGTTTTGCAGTGCACAGACGCCAGCATGCAGTACCTGAGGGCCCAAGCTTATGAATGTTTCACAGCGAGACAGTCCGTCCACGCATTCGGTCATGCCATTAAAAAAAACTTAGTGTTTGTGATCAATTATTCATATCACATCATGCATGCAAGAGCAAGGCTTTAGCCTGAATAGCCTGATGTCTGTCAATGACCTGAAGAAACCTGCAGTCGGACATCAAGGAGAGTCAAGGCAATGCAGTGCAAGCATGATTCCGATTGGCCGATAAGCCTGTCAATCATGTAATGAGTCAGCGGAAGGACAGGACTGACCTGACAGCAGCTGTCCTGCTGACGATGGGGTTGATGGGAAGGGGTCGGATTCCTGGGAAGAGGCCCTGGCTCATCATTCGAGCTCCGTTCTGGATCACTCCCTGAGGAACTGTGAAGAAAAGATAGAATTTCTGTTAATATATATGCCTGTTGACCAGTGGCGGTTCTAGGGGAGGGGCCAGAGGGGGCCGGTGCCCCCGTGTCAATAAGCTTGCCCCCCCCCCCCCCCCCCCCCCCCCCCCCCCCCCCCCCCCCACCCTGTGGCCCCCACAAAATTTCAATAATATCACACGTATTTTTGTGTCAAAACGCCACGGAGAAGCGAGATCAGCCATCGGTGGCAGACTGCGGAGATATGACTGAGGCCAGTGTTGCCAGATGTAGCTGACTGACTCCAGCCTAAAAACTATCCAAAACCCGCCGAAATGCACATACATGCATGCAATCGAAGTCAAACCGCCCAATCTGGCAACACTGACTTTGGCCACTCTACGCTCTCGGTGTCGCGCGCACTCGCTCTCTCTGTCAGTGACGGTGCTGCGTGCATCAGTTCCCCGCATTCGTCAAAAGTTAACCCCCAAATTGACAGGTAATAAAAAGATTCAGTCATGTTCATGTTGTGAAAAACTATTAAAATGTCCACTGTTGGTTATATTAGACTTCTGTTTTCAATAGTTATTTTACCACTTTTAATATAGGAAGTCCTCGGCTATGCAGAGGCTATAATTAATCAGAAATTCAGTGTACATAGTTTTACGTTAAGAAATGCAGTCTTGAATGTACAAACAGTCGGCAAGTACTGGAGAAAAGATGTAACACAATGATTAAATTTAGTTTTCAGTCACGCTCATGAAAAGGTATAATATTCAACTCGTTTAGTTTTGCCTTCATTCATTTTTGTTTTCAGTTGTGACATCAAGCATGAGTCTTCAAGCACATGATTATTTACAACACGTTTTTAAACAATAGTTTAATTTCTAATAACTACTTTTTTATCTTTCCCATGGTGACAGTCAGTGCAGAATATTTTAGTTATTTTGCGAGATTTTGCAAGTTGTATTCAGACAAAGTCTCTTTAAGTATTCTGTAGTTTTTGATTCAGATTAAAGTGTAATTTAAAGACTTGTTAACTAGGAAAGTTAGAATAATTAGTCAAGTTATTGTATAACTGGTTTGTTGTGTAGACAGTCAAAAAATATACAGTAAATATTTCTTAAGGAGGCTAATAATACTGACCTTAAAATTGTTTTTAAAAAAATTAAAAACTGCTTTTATTCAAGAAATAACCTAAAGAAATAAGACTTATTATGACTGCAGACTATATATTTTTTGTTTGTTTTAAAGGGAATACTGTCAAAATCTCCTTGGTTGTTAAAGATCACACATCATTTTAAGTTAACGGGAGGGCAAAAAATGTGACTTCAATTGCGTCTGTAAGGCCCACTGTGTTTTTTTACATGCATTTTTTTATTTCTCTTTGCTATTTGGGCTTATTGGAACCTAATTAGAATAAAAATGTAAGTATCATCTTTTGATATGTAGAGAAAAATGATGTCCAAATATGTGGACTCATGGTCCAAATTTACATAAAACACTTTTTCCAGAATTTTCTTTTATGCATATTTAACATCAAAGCAAGCTAAAAAAAAAAATTCTGTCAGAGAGTAAAAACAACATTTTTTCCCATTTTGGACAGTTAAAAATAGGGTTTGGGACATTTCATATGCTGCAAAATAGTTCCAGGATGACACTGTATGTCTGTAATAAAATTATAGGTGGGCATAGATTAATTTTTTTTTAATCTAGATTAATCTAGATTAATTTCAAAATTAATCTAGATTAATCTAGATTAAAATGGCTCATTTGAATTCTGCCGAAGGCATTCAGAATATGTGTGCTACCCAAATAATAAGTCTTTGAGAACGGGTTTCTCAAGCTAGGTGACGCATTAGACCAGGGGCTCATCTCCTGTTTCTAAAATGCATCACAAACTGCTTGAGAAACTGTTCTACTATGATAATTGGTGATGAAAATAAATGATGTTCAAAAACATGAACTTGTGTTTACTAACTGTTTATTCAGTTAAACATGAATGTTGAACTGTAGGCCTACATAAGCTCCAAACAGTGATTTCATACTTGCTTTTGATGTACGTACATACAGAAAATGCTGCGTCGCAAAGGCAAGTTCACGGAGCTCTGACGGTGTCAAACATTGAGTATGTTTACATGGGCAACAATACTTTAATACGAATTTAATATGATTAAAACAATACTCTGATTAAGAGTCACCATGTAAACAGCGATTTTTGATTACTTAATGCGACTAAAGTCATAACTGCACTAAACAGAAATGGAATTGAGACATGGAGCATATTTTCCGACAAGATCCACACTGTGTGTCTGTGCAGTCAGTAAAGGACTGCACAGACACACAGACGCACACACACAAACACACACACACACACACATCGCGAAATGCGGAAGTTCTTTTTCTTCTCATTTGGCGTGCGTTATTAAATTCCATAACACTCTCACCTGTCCTTACTCATTTATTTGCATCTAATACCCCAGTTTGTCACGAAGGCATGAATTAAATGTTCGTGAGTTCAAGTGAAACTGCTCAACTGCAGTTAGAGTCAGGCATCCTGCTGATTTGATTCAGAAGGGCACTTCTTTCCCAGACGGCTCACCGGTCACGTATACATCCGCGCTAAACTATCAAGGTGAAAGTCATCATAGCTTGCGTAGAAAAGACCCAACTCTCACCCAACTTTGAGAATAGATTAACGGCGATATTTTTTTTATCGCGCGATAAGAGTCTCGCGTTAACGCCGCACGTTAACGCCGATAACAGCCCACCACTAAATAAAATATAAAACATTCAAAGTATTTTAAATAGCCACTTAAGAGCTGAAAATGTGCTGCCCATTTATGTGTACACTCGGGCCCTAGGAGGTTATATTTACAGGTGCAAAAATGTGCCTTGAAAAACGTCAGCCTGACATCAATGTGCAATCAATCAAGTTGCATTTTGGTTACTTTCCAATGCAACCTAAAATCAACCAAATATCATCGTCTAATGATGTTGACGTTACCACTATGACGTCTAATGATGTTGACGTTGTGTGTACGTTACCACTATGACATCTTTCAGATGTTAGATTTTGGTTGTTATACCTGATGAATAAATTTGATATCAATATGACGCTGATTCATGATGATGGCTCAACGTTGGATTTTGGTTACTTTCAAACACAACCTAAAAATGACCAAATATCAATGTCATCTCACGTCGTTATTGGACCTCAAAATGTCCTTAGACACCAATGACCTAAATCTAACCTAATATTAAGATCTTATGACGTTGTATGTCTGCTGGGTGTAGTTACATCGTGTATAATAAGATTGACAGAGATTTTCAAAGTTGCTATTATTTAGGTCGATATGGCTAGGAACTACACTGTCATGTAATGTTCCTTGATTATTACACCAATATGACAGCTTATAGCCATATCGACCAAGAAAATAGCAACTTTTCATTTACGTCCGTCATAGTACACAATGTAACCATGAAAGAGTCAAGCTGTAAATAGGAAAACTGTAAACGCTCTTTGGTCATTTTTAAGGGACATATTAATGGCCTAATCTGGTTTAATTATATAACCCAAGTTAAAAGTGCTCCTGCAATACCCAGAGATCAGCTGAATAGATTAAAAATAGTCAAACTCAAATGTTTAACGGTTTAAGATGAGCGTATTTTCAAAAAAAAAAGCGTTTTCCTTAAAACAAACATGAGTTTGTTTCCCATAATCACTCATTTTAATCTGTTCAGTTTCTATTTCAGCCTCTAAATACAACATAAAAGTTGTAGGTACATTAGTAAGTCATTTTACAGGCAGTATGGAATCTGACATTTTTGTCAAAATTGAGTTACTGACATATTCTTATTATTTGACAACTTATTTATATTATGGGATGTTTTTTTATAAGTTGTTTACATTTTAAGACTTTTTATTTATAAAACAAATGTTACACACATACTGTTTGCTACGGAATGCAAAAACTTTGAAGCTCAATATCTCAAAATCATTCAGAACGCAGATAGAAGCTTCTGTGAAATAAAGTGCTCTTAATATTTAGTATGGTTAGTCAAATGTTTGAAAGAGTAAAAAAAAAAAAAAAGAGTGAAAATACTGTCAAAGTTTCCATACTCAAGAAACAACAACAAACCCAATGGAAAATCAATCTTTTTTGTAGCTTCCAAGGAAATGGGGAAGAAAGTCTCCAAGTTAGGCAATAAAATAGAAAACAAGACTGCAATTTTTTCCAGGTCAATTGGTTTGCTGGTTTTCCAGAAAAGCGGGCTGTTATTTAGTCGTTTGTACGTATACTGCCTTATAATGCTGAAAATATTAAAAGCTAAAAGTGCTCACTTTATTGAGTTTGAACTTATACAGTATATTGAGTATTGAGTTTTATAACATATGTGTTTTTTAAATGAATATCAAACATTTTCACTATGATTTCCAGTAGACACCCACTAAAATGTAATTTGCTGTCAATATTTAATATGCTTTCTGTGTATATTTTTTTGTGTATGATTTTACTATTAGCAGTAAAAATTGAACATGGACACCAAAATTGGATGTCATTCATTCATTCATTCATTCATTCATTCATTCATCCATTCATTCATTCATTTTCTTTTCAGCTTAGTCCCTTTTATTAATCAGGGGTCACCACAGCAGAATGAACTGCCAACTTATCCAGCATATGTTCTACGCAGTGGATGCCCTTCCAGCTGCAACCCATCACTGGGAAACACCCATACATTCTCATTCACACACTTACACTATACGGACAATTTAGCTTACCCAATTCACCTGTACTGCATGTCTTTGGACTTTTGGAGCACACTGAGAAAACCCATGCGAACACAGGGAGAACATGCACACTCCACACAGAAACGCAAACTGGCCCAGCCGAGGCTCAAACCAATGACCTTCTTGCTGTGAGGCAAGAGCGCTACTCACTGCACCACCGTGTCACCCAAAATGGGATGTCTTATCATTTAATTATTATATAGGCACTGTTCGTAAACTTTCATGCATCTGAGTGGCAGCTCATGTGCATCAGTGCAGGTTCCTCTTTTAATAAGGGTTAACCAGGGATGGCATATTTTTGGCGCTGCAGTCAAACGGACCTAATGGTCGCTGCCCTTCTTTCAGTCCAAGTGTGGGGCAACATACAGTATATAGCTCCATCTGGAAAACCAACCTGGACTCACAGCAGATGGCGGACACACAAAAAAAGCACAAAATAAGCATCCTGCACACTGATCTGCCCATTAGGCAGAGGCATTGTTGCCTAGGCAACCATCCTCCTATGTATGCCATAGTTGCCTGACTAGGTGACAGTGAGTTGTGGTGGCGGAGCCGAATGAACATCTGGGCTGGACGAGTGCCCTCTTCAACCCAGAGGAAACACACTGCCATAACAAGGTGAAACGATGCCTTGTGACAGAGGCGTCCCGCTAACCAAGAGTGCAATGAGAACTGACAGAGATGTTTGGCTTATAATCTCTAAAAGCTAAAGCTAAAAAATAATTCAAATGATAGACAATTATAAAATCATCTCAGTGATAGTAAAATAGCCTTGTTGCAAACCAATGGAGGCCCTAGAGGGACATGAAGATGGAAAACTCTGTGTTTGCTTGAAAAACTCGCTTACATTCCCATGTACAGATATTTGCATTTCATTCCCAAAAATATTTCTGTTCTCTCACAAAACTTTTGCATTCCCTCACAAAAAAATCTGCTGAATTTGGACAAACAGTTCCTGTTCACTTTAAATCTTGTGAATGAGAGAGCTCTGTATGTTTGCTGTGAAGTGGCTCATAGAGTTTCCAAAGGCATTAAAAGATCTGAAAAATATTTTTCTTTCTCCACCCATATTATTTTTCACCACCATGTCCCCTATGGGCGCTGAAGCAAACTTAGATTTTAAGGTTGCAGGCAGTAAAACTGAAATAATAAAAGTAAATAAATTATAAGAATGAGTACAAGGCTACAAATGTAACAAATGACATTAATATTAGCAAATTTTCTGTTTTTTTTTTTCTGGTGAGATTGGAAAAACAAAAAAAAAATATACAAAAAAAAAATAGCATGAGGCTCACATTTTAAAAACTATTTCTATAACTATTTAGAAAAACTGCACAAAAGCACGCACATCAATGTAAATGGGTGCTCAGTCTAACAGCAAAAAGTGCAATTTATAAAATTTAAAAAGCTGATGAAGTTATGATATTGGGGATTATGATATGGGGATGGTTAGGAGGCCATGATGGACAGAGGCCAGTAGGCAAATTTGGCCAGGACACCGAGATTAAACCCCTACTCTTTTTCAAAGGACATCCTGAGATTTTTAACAACCACAGAGAGTCAGGACTCTGTTTAACGTCTCATCCAAAAGACGGCACTCACTGAGCAGTATAGAGTCCCCTTCACTATACTGGGGCGTTAGGACCCACACAGACCACAGGTTGAGCACCCCCTGCTGGCCTCACTGACACCACTTCTGGCAGCAACCTAGCTTTACCATGTGGTCTCCCATCCAGGTACTGACCGGGTGCAGCCCTGCTTAGCTTCAGTGGGTGACCATGTGAGAGTTGCAGAGAGCTAGCTGCCGGCTGCCATTATGGTGACTTTATGCCATTATAGTGACATTTTTGATTGCAAAGCCATGACACCATATAATCACGCATTCTTGATTGTTGGTGGATTTCCCTGTTGGGCAAAGGTACAATTTACTGTTGATCATCAGTTGCAGTGCAAAAAAAGCAAATTTGGGTGAGAGACGTTTGGAATTCAGACCTGAGAATATCAAAAAAAGCAGCTTAGCTCTCAGAACATAGCAAACATATCACATAGTAAGTGTATTTATGCACACACTCACTATAATCTGCTGTATTACTCCATATAAAAGCAAGAACTTTTTTGCACAGGCCTATCTAAAGAGTTAATGCTGCCAGCTTGTCACAATGTCTTCCTCGTGTGTGTGTTTTCGTCATGTGATCCTCACCATGTGTTCCTTTGTTCCCGTTCCCATACTATTATGTTCATCACCTTCACCTGTGTTCATCCCCTGTACGTAATTAGTGTCGTCATCTCCTGTGTATTTAAGTCCTTGTATTCTGTTAGTTCATTGTCCGGTATTCTCTGTTGATGTCTGTCTTCACACCATGTTCATCCTGTGTTCATCTTCGTAAGTGTTGTTAATAAATATATGTGTTTTGATAATCCTGAGATCCCGTGCCTTCCTATTGTGAACCCAGGCGTTACACAGCTGATGATCAACAATAAAAAAAATATACATTTGACCTCTTTTCAACAGGGAAAACCACCAACAATCAAGAGTGCATGATTATATGCAGTCATGGCTTTGCAATCAAAACATGTCATTATAATGGAAATCAATGGGGCAAAAACAGCCATCAACATAACAAAAGGGTGGTACATTTTAATAGCACACAAGGGTTAAATGAAAAAAAAAAAGTTTTAAAATATCATTATGTTGTGATGAGATCTCATTCATTCATTCATTTTCTTGTCGGCTTTGTCCCTTGCGGGGTCGCCACAGCGGAATGAACCGCCAACTTATCCAGCACGATTTTACGCAGCGGATGCCCTCCCATCTCTGGGAACTTCCACACACACATTCACACTCATACACTATGGACAATTTAGCTTACCCAATTCACCTGTACTGCATGTCTTTGGACTGTGGGGGAAACCGGAGCACCCGGAGGAAACCCACGCGAACCCAGGGAGAACATGCAAACTCCACACAGAAACGCCAACTGACCCAGCCCAGCCGAGGTTTGAACCTGCGACCCAGCGACGTTCTTGCTGTGAGGCAACAGCACTACCTACTGCGCCACTGGGTTGCCGTGATGAGATCTAAGAAAATGTTATTAAGTCAATAAATCAATAATTGAAAAATGGCCTAGGCACCCGTCCACCAATGTAGGCCATACAGTATCTGCCTGACTCAACTAGGTGACAGTGAGTTGTGGTGGCGGCGCCGAATGAACATCTGGGCTGGCCGAGTGCCCTCTTCAACCCGCTGCCATAACACGCTGAAGCCGTGCCCTGTGACAGAGGCGATGAGCATTGACAGAGATGCGGCTCTCCACCAATTAACGTGGATGGGCTGGCAAACTGAATGGCTAATGATCTCGGCCTATTGTAGGCGGTTGATGTCGAGCCATCCATCCAGGCATCAGAAACAACAGCAGGACACAAAAGCACAGCACATTCACATCAGGAAGGAAGCCAGCGAGGCTTTTGTGCCTGGGGATGTTCGCTCTTTTATGTGCATGAGAGCTGTTAAACAAAGACGAGCTCCAAAGAAAAGAAAATCCAGATCTGCCGTCGCAATGAATGGCTTGCGTTGGCACCATTGACCGAGATTTTCTGTTGAGGATAATATGCTCCGTTTTAAAGCAGGTAATAAAGTCTTGTGAACGGCGACTTCCAGGAGGCTCAAAGCAAACATCAGCAGTCGTTCAGTGGTGTTTCATTCAGTACAACTAGTGCCAAATGTTTCCTGTATTTACAGCAAATATCGGAAATGTATACAGTTGCAATCAGAATTATTCAACCCCCTGAATTATTAGCCCCCCTGTTTATTTTTTTCCCCAATTTCTGTTTAACGGAGAGAAAATTTTTTCAACACATTTCTAAACATAATAGTTTTAATAACTCATCTCTAATAACTTATTTATTTTATCTTTGCCATGATGATAGTAAATAATATTTTACTAGATATTTTTCAAGACACTTCTATACAGCTTAAAGTGACATTTAAAGGCTTAACTAGGTTAACTAGGCAGGTTAGGGTAATTAGGCAAGTTATTGTATAATGATGGTTTGTTCTGTAGACTATTGAAAAAATATATAGCTTAAAGGGGCTAATAATTTTGACCTTAAAATGGGTTTTAAAAAATTAAAAAACTGCTTTTATTCTAGCCGAAATAAAACAAATAAGATTTTCTCCAGAAGAAAAAATATTATCAGACATACTGTGAAAATTTCCTTGTTCTGTTAGACATGATTTGGGAAATATTTGAAAAAGAAAAAAAATTCAAAGGGGGTTCAATAATTCTGATTGCAACTGTATATATATAGTGCCCATTAAACTCATGACAGAGCACTCCAGCTTATCTGTATGCTATCGGTTATTTATATGAACTACAACTTCCATGAGTCTTTGCGTCAATCAACACTCAATACAGCTGTTAACAATCTGGACTGACACACACACTTATCATACTCCCTATATAAACGCCATTCTCATGCATACCTTGCTGAGTCTTGTTACTGTTTATGTGCATTTGAAAGCATATACCTGTTTTACCCTGTTTGTGTTTTAATCCCAGGACTGTTTATCTTGTTTTTGACCATTCTCTGCCTGCTCTGGCCATAACCTGTTATCTGGATTACATTTTGGATTTTCTCTGGTGTTCTCGGTGCTCCTGTTTACCCTAGCCTGTATGACCATCCCATTTTATAATAAAGCTGCATTTGGAATCTCGATTGTCAGCACATCCTGCCATAACAATTATATTATTTATTATATATTACTAAATTATAAAGAGACCACTTAAAATGCTGGATTATCTGGATTCATTAGGTAAGTTCTTGAGTAAAAATGTTAAGATTTATTTTATAGGGTAACACTTTACTTGAAGGGGTGTTCATAAGGCTCATAATGAATATGAAGGAGATTTTATGCACGCTTAAGACAACTTTCATTAAGTGTCATTTCCACATGTCATTTTACATGCAAAGCTGACATCATTTGAGATGTCTGTCATGACAATGTGGCATAAATGAAATGAAAACTTAATATAACATACAACTTAATTTTATCAAGGCAACATAATTTGTCATAAATCTGTCATCAACATGACAAAGACGGGTTGTGTTGTATTTACGTCAAGTTGTCATAAAGACTTCTCAAACAATATCTGTCACAATCACCAGCGATCTAGCAGATGCAGATCTCTGGAGAACTAAAAATCTGTCATGGAAATGGACTTCAAATCCCATCATACACCTTACACACATACCAGTTCCAGTTCTCTTAATAATTGCACACACACAGCTGGAAACGAATCGACTGCTTACATAGACTACACATTCACACACACATTGCTGAGTCTTGTTGTAAGTTTACCTGTAACAATGCAAAGCGTTTTCTTTGTCTAGTCTTACTGCCTGTGACTATGACTACGCTATTGGATTACCCTCATGATACCGTTTGTTCCTGTTTGACCATTGCCTGCCTGACTAAGCTGTTAATAAACTGCGTTTGGACTCTCACCTCTGTTGTCACCCGACTCCTAATGTTACAATATCATGGCATGATTATAACGGTGTCTTGACAGTCTTATAAACACCTTCTTTAAGTAAGTTGTTACATTTTATTTTTTACAGGATTGATACATTATTTCTAGATTTCAAATTAAAATTATACTCATCTACAATTTTATTTATTTTGTCAGAAAATTACAACTGGTTGAAATAACAAACATTTTCATTTGTTGTGACTTAAAATCAGGGTTATTCTGCCAAATATTGCTTTCTTAACTCTCGTGAAACTCTTATGAAATTGGTATTGTGTTGTCTAAACATTAATATGTCACCTTTCTGTTATTTTGACCAATTGTCATCTTAAGCTCCAATTGATAACAAATTAATTTAACTTTAGAATTAATGTCATCATAGGTTCACAGAATAAAACAAAAATTACATTATACTAGGCCAACATGGAAACTGTGTGCATAGAAATCCGCAGATTTCCACAGAAACTTCAGCTTATCATATTTATTTACATACACTATAAAAAAATATTCGTAAATCTGTAGTTTTCCGTATTTTGTGATTCATGTTTTATTTTTCGATTGTTTATTTATGCTTTTGAATTCCGTTATGGGACCCCAATAAAAGTCACTTTGTTAAACTTTATTGTGGAATTGAGGAACCAACAACATTGTGGAACCAACATCACTACCTGTTATACACTTTTTTTATACACACATACACTTATTTAACAACACACTTTACATGCCAATTTGCACATAACAGCTGCACATATTATGTTGTATATAGTAATATAGCTGTACATACGCTTGTCAATTTGTATATTTGCATTCACTTTTTAAAATATATTTATTGTCTGTTTTTTAGTCCTGTCTGTAATTCTGTTGCACTGTAGAATCTCTGTCACGAAAACAAAATCCTCGTATGTGTGAACATACCTGGCAATAAAGCTCTTTCTGATTCTGATTCTGATTTAGAGTTGAATTTTCAACCTCAAAAGTCGACAGAGCAAAGATTGTCATGATCACCAGCGATCTAAAACACCATAGATCGCTGGAAAACATTCACAAACACATAGGACTACAAATCTGCTGGTTTATGGACTACAGATGCCAGTCATGCAACACACACAATCACCTGCTCCAAGTCACCATTGATTAGACTCACACAGC
>LR812535.1:21106067-21153567 GCA_903798195.1 Danio kyathit | reverse complement strand
ATCTGACTGCTTGAATTAAAGGACAAAATTGTATTACAAATAATACATAAATATAAAAAAATATTTATTTTAATACAAGAATTATTGTAATTATTAATTATTTAAATTTAATACAAGAATTATTGTGTTACTAAGTAAAATATAAAATTGTGTATGGAAAGCATTGTCAATGCACTGAGATAATGAATTGAACCGAATCAATGGCATGATAATCGTAACCGAACCAAACCGAACCGTGAGACCAGTGTAGGTTCACACCCCTAATATATATATATATATATATATATATATATATATATATATATATATATATATATATATATATATATATATATATATATATATATATATATATCACTGTATATATACTATTTTACATTATTAATATTATATTTATATAATATTACAGTATAGCAACAACAATAATAATAGTAATAAAATATATTTTAATAAAAATAATAATAATAATGCATTACATAAATGTCAGTTTTGTAATACAAAAATTTCAAAATGATAATAATGATATAATAATAATAATAATAATAATAATAATAATAATGCATTACATAAATGTCAGTTTTGTAATACAAAAATTTCAAAATGATAATAATGATATAATAATAATAATAATAATAATAATAATAATAATAATAATAATAATAATAATAATAATGGCAACCCAGTGGCGCAGTAGGTAGTGCTGTTGCCTCACAGCAAGAACGTCGCTG
Organism: Danio kyathit; assembly: GCA_903798195.1. Classification (NCBI taxonomy): domain Eukaryota; kingdom Metazoa; phylum Chordata; class Actinopteri; order Cypriniformes; family Danionidae; genus Danio; species Danio kyathit. Next base: position 21,152,839 of record LR812535.1, on the reverse strand, counting down.
GGTCGCAGGTTCGAACCTCGGCTGGGCTGGGTCAGTTGGCGTTTCTGTGTGGAGTTTGCATGTTCTCCCTGGGTTCGCGTGGGTTTCCTCCGGGTGCTCCGGTTTCCCCCACAGTCCAAAGACATGCAGTACAGGTGAATTGGGTAAGCTAAATTGTCCATAGTGTATGAGTGTGAATGTGTGTGTGGAAGTTCCCAGAGATGGGTTGCGGCTGGAAGGGCATCCGCTGCGTAAAATCGTGCTGGATAAGTTGGCGGTTCATTCCGCTGTGGCGACCCCGCAAGGGACAAAGCCGACAAGAAAATGAATGAATGAATGAATGAATAATAATAATAATAATAAAACAATACTAAAAGTCACACTCTAATGAAGTTAAGAACCCCAAAAAATAGGCAGCATGGAGCTAAATACCACCCCCAACACACACACACACACACACAAAAACGTCATCAATCATGAGCCATATGAGATTCTCTTATTCCAGGAATGCCGATTTAGCCATACATACTGTACACCAGCTGATCTGAAACCAGCTCGAGGAATGTCTGCGCCGTAAATATCTGATTCAGTGAGGATAAAAGAACCCAGATTAACTCCAGCAAGACTTAACGGTGACTGCAGAAATGCGCCAGAGAAACGTGCATTTACATGCCTGCTCATTTAATCAAACACTGCATCGGCTGCTCACTCCTCCAGGGTATAATGACAGGGAAAGCAGATCAAGACAGATAAAGACACACCGAGAGGAAGAGGAAAGGCGACGAGAAATGCAGATGACAAATTCCCTCTACTGTAAACTTGGCACCTGCTGTTGTGCAATAAAGCCCATGCATTTAGCTTAATTCTCTTCCCGGACGAACTATAGGAAGTATATTGGATTTGAGGGGATCGCTTTTCAGCTCCAATATTTGCAGCGTGATAAATGTCAGCATTAGCTGGAATTAAAAGGAAGAAGCAGTCAAGTGATACACTGCTATCTTGAGGCACTGAGGCAGGAATAACCGTGCAAAGTGATGTCGGCTTCTTAAACAATTCTCCTACACTGTACAGAAAGCGCTCGGCTGTGCTGATGGAAATATAAAGCCCAGTACACACTACAAAGATCAGGGGTTTTAAACTGTGGGTCAACGTTCTTGAAATTTGTATTGCATGTCTTTGGAAATCAGTAGCACTAGTAGCAAGTAGTATTCTGTCATTCCTTTCATAACAGAGGTAAATAGTTGAATTTTTTGAATGCCATCAAATTTGCATCTAACATTGGAGTCAAATAATAAATCAAAAATTAATTACAGGATTTCTTGATCAATGTTAGACGTAAATGTTATATTGTTTTGAAATCAAGGTAGTTTACATGCATTGTAGGGATACAAAATCCAGTGTAAATTTGAAATTTGGAATTAAATCTTTCAAATGAATAAAACCTTTCTTATATTATAATTATAGGTGGGCATAGATAATTTTTTAATTTAGATTAATCTTGGAATTAATCTAGATTAAAATGACTCATTTGAATTCTGCCAAAGGCATTCAGAATATGTGTGCTGCCCAAATAATGACTAAAAGTAAGTCTTTGAGAACGGGTTTCTCAAGCCAGGTGGCGCATTAGACCAGGGGCTCATCTCCTGTTTCCAAAATGCATCACAAACTGCTACGATAATTGGTGATGAAAATAAATGATGTTCAATAAGATATACTTGTGTTTACTAACTGTTTATTCAGTTAAACATGAATTGTGAACTGTAGGCCTACATAAGCTCCAAACAGCAATTTTGATTACCTTAATCCGACTAAATTCATAACTGAACTAAACAGAAATGGAATTAAGATGTGGAGTATGCAGATATTAGTGGCATTATTTGGTGTGCGTTAATTAATTCCATAACACTCTCACCAGTCCTTACTCCTATTTGCGTCTAATACCCCAGTTTGTCACGGGGGCATGAATGAAATGTTCATGAGTGAAAGTTAAACTGCCAAACTGCAGTTAAAGTCACCCAAAATTACAGGAAACTCTTACATGAAAGCACTTCACATAAACACCTTAATTATATTATTGTCTATTAAGGCAAATAACTAGATTACAGATGTCCATGTAAGCGTAGTCAGTAGTGTTTTCAAAGTACGTGAAAGATCCAGAAGGGCATCCTGCTGATTTGATTCAGAAGGGCACTTTTTTGTCAGACGGCTCACCAGTCAGGTATACATCCGCGCTAAAATATCAAGGTGAAAGTCATCATAGCTTGCGTAGAATAGACCCAGCTCCCAACCCAACTTTGAGAATAGATTAACGGCGATATTTTTTTTAATCGCCCGATAAGAGTCTCATATTAACGCAGCACGTTTACGCCGATAATGGCCCACCACTAATTATAAAACTTTTTGTGTCATTATTTTTATTGGTCAAAAGTGCATCAATTTGTGGATGTCAAATAGACGTCAACATTTTAACATCAAATCGAAAATGTATGCTTTTTTTATGCCTTTTTCACATCAAGGTGCCACTGTGAAGGAAAATAAAAACTGCTTTATACAGTACTAAGGCCATGTCCACATGTACACGAGTATTTTTATAAATGGGGTTTTCCCCGCTTTCACTTAAAAAAAAAATGCAATAATGCACTGTGATCCAACAGGCAGTCATGATGACACTTTTGTGCAATGTTCACACCAAATGTGGGGAATAAAGAAGTGAAGTGTTTGCACAAGTAAATTGCACGCAATATATGTGATGCGTTTGCTGTAATGTGTGAAATTTTTCCTCCTCATTTGCATCTTCCAAGTTTGGTGTAAACCCATCCGTGTGGCCAATAAGAAAGGAGAAAACTGCACATGCTGATGTCATGAGGTGAAAACTCTGGTTTTAGTGTCACCATGACCATCTTGTACCCTGAGTTCTAGAAAATCTTCACCCTGGAGTTTTCAGTAACTTTCAGTAACCTTACACTGCGTTTTCGTGTGGAGAAATAGTGAAATCTCGTAGAAAAAAGTGCAGTTTTGAAAATACCCAGTTCATGTGGACAGGGTCTAAATCAGAATCAGTTTGTCGGACTGAGGTTAATTGAGTCATGCACGAATGTATAGTATACGCACACACAAAAAATAAGAACAGACAGTACTGGTCAATATAAGATACACTGTAAAAAAATAAATCCGTAAAATTTACGGTTAAAAAACGGCAGCTGTGGTTGCCAGTATTTAACCGTAAAAAATACGGTACAAACCGTAAAAGCAATTTCTCATTTTTACAGTAAACTACCGTATTTTATTAATTTGTAGAGGTAATATGTCTGTATTTTAAATTAGCAACATCTACACATCTTTTGTTACACAGATAGACATGATAACACAGCCATATGCAGGTGATGATGAGAAAGTTTATACATAACGAACCAATGCTCATCACAATCAACTTTTCCCACAATCAGAAAAGTGTATCAGTGTATAGAAGGTGCTCAGTGTCATTCACACAGCTACTAAACACCAGTATGGTAACACAGATAAAATTAAAGTCATGAAATAAACATTGTTTATCAACATTAGATGTAACATAACTCATTAATATACATTACTGATGAGGAAACAACTAAAAAGATCCATAGTAATGTCAACAAAAAGCACAAAAAGTGATGTGCCTTGCTGGGAATTCTGAGAAAAGTCAATTTACGGTTATTCGCCCTATATATTAAGGAAACATACTGTTAACCGGGTTACGGATTTGTACTGTAGCATTTTTACAGTTTTTTACCGTTGAAATCGCCGCCATTTTTTACAGTGTACCAGGACTATTCTGAGCATTGTGTGGTGAATGTTTGACAGTGTCACCAGAAATGAGGACATTATAAAATACATGACTGGCTGCCAACCGAGGGAAGCTACAGATTTGTTTGAATGCTTGATTCGAAGGGGGGACTTAGGATGAGGTTTTGTGCTGCACTGGGAGCTATTGGTCCTACAGTGGAAATGCGGCATGATTTTGTTTTCCCTGCTTGAGCTCCAGGGCCCCGGCCGGCCCGATGAAAGCTTGAACTGGCCCCACAGCGACTAATGTCCTTTTATTTGTGCCAGAGAGACAAATCTAAATGAAAAAAAAAACACATTTAAAGGAATAGTTCATCTCAAAAATGTACACATAGAGTTGTTGTTGATCACCCAAGAATATATTTAGCAGATTGTTGGAAACTATTACCCAAAGACTAGTCAATGGCTATTAGTTTTCAGCATTCTTCAAAATATCTTCTTCTGTGTTCAACTCAAACCAGGGTGAGTAAATGACAGGATAAAATGTTTTGGCTGAGCTACCACTTTAAGGGTATGATTTGAGGAGAAGTTGCTGTCAGTACACTGGCAGAGATCGAAGGGACCTTTGTAGGTCACACTGTGACAAGTGACCTCCTTAGGGACTAATCTTCCGCTCGCTGCTTCACAACTATTTACCAGGCTGCCATGGCAACCGAGAGTGATATCCGAGCATTGGATCCTGCCTCTCGGCCCGGCGACCAGCAGCAAGGTCAGGCCCAAAACACAAAAAGCACACGGGTTACACAACGCTCCGGCTGACAGAAAGCAGACACGAGCAAACCAACGCTCTTTTTAAGTCAGTGCTGTCTGCGGGAAACAGAGGCAGGTGAGATGCCAGCCAGCGCATGTTTTGAAGGCTCGGCGTGTGAGCTTTCCTTTGATTCTCCAGACAAATGAACAAGCTGAAGTGCTTGAAGATGATCTATTATTCACTGGGTGGAGACCCGGCGTTCATTTAAGCGCCAGACTCTGAGGGGGTTTAAGCACTCGTTGTTGGAAGAGCAAAGTTAATGTCATTTTGAGCCACATCTGCTCATTTACGTCAGGGGATCTCAAATAAACCTGCAGCTGAGGTCAATGCGTGTTGGAAAACAAATTCACTCAACCAACAATAATCATATACAGTTGACGTCAAAATTATTACAATTAATATTTATTTTTTATTATTTTAAAAACATTTCACAAATGCTGTTTAATAGAAAGATTTTTTTCAACACATTTTTAGACAATATTTTTAATATGTGCATTTCTATTAACAAACTGATTTTGTCTTTTCTATAATGACAGTACATAATATTTTACTAGTTATTTTGCAAGATAATAGTACTTAGCAGAGATGGGGGACTCGAGTCACATGACTTGACTTAAGTCAGACTTAAGTCACAAAATTTAGGACTTGAGACTTGCTTGACAAATCCCCCCAAAAAAACTAGACTTGGCTTGGACTTGACTATGACTTGAGACTTGAATTGGACTTAAGTTAAATGACTCGAAATAACTTGTTTTTGTTAAATAAATAATTGTTTGTTATATATTATGCATTACATACAAAACCAAATGTTATATATGTAAATATAAATTGCAAAAGTTAAAAAAAATTTGATTGAGTTGAAAGTGACTTGCTAGACCAAGCTACGACTCGACTTGACTTGACTTGAATCTGACAAAAATTGACTTGACTTGCTTGAGACTTGAAGGTTATGACTCGAGACTTGCTTGTGACTTACTCCCACCTATGATACTTAAAGTGCACTATAAAAGCTTAACTACACTAGACACTAGAACACTAGAACTGCCATGGGGTCAATTTTACCCATCACTGTTATTCAAATGTACATAACAGACCTTCAATTAACATTTAAACCTCCCAGTCATTGACTTTTACTAAAATTGCCTTATTTACAATTCACAGACACTAAGATAAAAGATAAAAATAGATTAAAAAGTGGGACATTTATACCTATAAGCGCCAGCGTGGGTCAAATTTACCCACTATAAAAAATGCTTGTATTTATGCACTACTCACTAATGACTTTTACTTTCAATTTTGCTCACTAAATTAGTGGTTATAATAAATGAATAAAGTCACAATGACTAAAATAAGGTGATTTGTAGAGCTATTAAAAACACAAAATGCAATGAATGATGGAGAGTCTGGAGAAATAAGTTACACATCAGCGTATGGTGGCTCAAATTTAGATATTTTAACCTACTCATAAAATAATCTTGTTATCCTGAAATAATAATTTCATGAGTCTAGACACTTTTTGTTAACAATGGTGAAAAACAGTGAAATAGTGTGTTTGTTTTGTAGCAATTTCTAAACAACATTTGTTCTGGGTAAAATGTACCCGCACTGGCGATTTTAGGTATACAGCGACCTCCGGCGGTTCTAGTGTTAGAGGTGCATTAGGTGATTGTTTTCAGAAACATTTTTTGTTGTGCTGGTTGAAACTCTCTATAGTAATGATTAAAGTAAATGTATTTATATGTATTTTTATATTCTGGGTAAGGCATGAAACTAAAAAATGTTAATCCAATTAAATATTGCCGGGCCGACAATTCCCATAATTCTGATAAGTAGCCCAAACTGTCTGTCAGCAAATGTAGATTTGTACCACTGCGTATCTCTTCACGCAGATCCGCATGCATGCGTGTATGTGCGCCGCGCATTCATGTGCACACGAGACAATCACAGCGGTAGAATCAAATGCTGAATCAAAACTTTTTAAAATCCTGAATTAATTTTGGATTTACTTTTGCACGCTGGAGGAAGGACGACACCATGACTGAAGTATTTTTTTAGACAGGTAAGGTTCTATTTTAAAACAATTTTAGTCACGCAAAGCTGATGTAGATTGTCTTGCTTTACGAATGGGTTATATGGAGAGCCGGCCCTCCCTATAAGCAAACTAAGCGGTTGCTTAGGGCCCCGCAGCCACTAGGGGGCCCCCACAACCCGCTAGTGGTGCGAGTCGTTTCTTTGCTGAAATAGTTTTTATTTGCATTTCACAAATGATCTTCATTGACAGTGCTTTAGTACCGAAATGTTTATAAATTTTCACTGAAGAGAAAAAAATTATCTTCTAGAAATTAATATTCTTAATTAAGTTGAAATTGTTTTCGTGTGAAGGTCACATGATCAACAGGAAGCTCGCCGCATCTAATTTCTCACATGCGTTGTGTTCTCGCGGTTCGAGTTTGTTCTTCCAAGGTAATCTGCGAGACCGACTGGTCAACACAAGAATGTGAATCTGTACACAGACACAGCCATGGCCTTTGCTTCATTGCCTGCCCTATTTATATACCTGATTTAGTTTGGAAATTGGACCGCGAAAATGAAACGAATCCAACGATATTCTTCAGGCGTGGAAAAACTGAGGGGAAAATGACTACAGGAGAGACAAGCACAAAATAATTTTTAGCTTCGCTTTAAGTGCTAATGATGATGTTAAAGACATAATCTAGTACATTTATCGGAAATGGGCAATTAAAATTATGTTCTAATTGAATTAATCATAGTTTAATACAAGCTCTGGACCCTGCATTTCAAATGCAAGGAAGGAGACAGAAGGAAATAATAAAGTTTGTGTTTGGGTATTAACATTAACCCAGCATTTGTTGCTTACCTATTTCTTATGTTTTTTAAATTAAGATTTTGTATATTTACTTTATTGCTTATTGATTTTATTATTTATGGATCAATCTTTTGGCTATTTTTTGTACAGTATTGTTTCATTGCATGGTTTTTGCTTTTGGAATTTATAAAAAATAAAAACTCAACCTAGAATCTTCAGCTGTACAATCTTCAATCTGTTTGCTAAATTAATAGAATATGTTTTAAACACTCCAGAAGAATGCAAAGTAGGAATCACTGGTCCCTTTATTAAAGATTGTTTAATTCTTCATTTCATAGTGCTGTTTTTAAATGTCCAAATCATTCAGACAGTTATTAAGTAGAAGAAATCAGGCTTTACTTTTCTGTTTCATCAAAAATCATTGTGGGCTGGTTTGCAATGGCAATACTCCACTATTTACCGCAAGGTAGGAACGCAAAACTATTCTGCTTAGGGCCCCCCAAATGTACAGGGCCGGTCCTGGTTATATGCACAGAAGTGTTGTTCAGCAACTGAAATCTTCTGGCAAAATATTGATGTGACTATTTTCAATTTCATAAGGGACCATTTGCATCCATAATGTAGATTTTTATTTAGACTAACAACAAAACATCAGTAAATAGTGCTATTCCGCCTAGCCTGCTTTACTGAGCTGAAGTTGCTTTTATATTCACATTGGTTCATTTCTGAACAATGACAACCTGTGACGTGCTCCCTATATTGTTTACCATGTTACTTTGAATATTCAGTCTGAAATAGTATGTAAGTATGGCTTAGTAAAAAGTGTAATTCCTGCACGCCGCCGGCCAACCACCAACTACATTTCTAGCTGGCGAATGACATGAACTAGTGGGTTGTCTGCTGTCATCTTTACCGTGCGCGTTTGTGTGTGTGTCAGGAGGTGTGGACGGCAGGGGAGGGACTGTTTCAAAGATATTATGCTAACCGGTTAGCATTTTGGAAGATTACCTTCTACACCTTTAATTGGGTTAATTAGGCAAGTTAATTAAACAAATCATTGGATAACAATTGAAAAACAAAATCTCTTAAGAGGGGTAATAATATTGACCTTTAAAAATGACAAACTAACCAAACTAAAAGAAACAAGAGTTTCTCCAGAAGAAGATATAGAAATCTTACAAAAAAATACTGTGAAATGTTTGAAAAATAATAGAAAGACAAATCCCAGAAAGAATAATAATTTTGCCTTCAACTATACATAATCACCACTAATCTAATATAAGAAATATTGAATAAGTATTTAATAATGTACATCCTGACTCGTTAGTGTTGCCAGATTTTTAAAAAGTAAATCAGAATAAGCCCATATTAAGCATCATCTCAAACTCTTTAATGTGAAAATAAGTCACATGCTAAAATATCATGATGTGCACAGGCTTATACTTCGTTAACTCTATAAATCTATAAATAACCAGGGCCGGCGCGTTCATAGAGGCGACCTAGGCGGCCGCCTAGGGCGGCATAATTGTGAGGGCGGCAAACACGCCCCGCCGCCCAACCCAACGTGCTGACTTTTACTGTACATTCACACCGAAAGCGGCGTCAAAGTAGCCGGAAGTCATTCATTTTCAATGGGAGCCGGCGGCAATAAGCGGCGAGGAGCAGCGCGGCGCGTCTTCGCCGGTGTGTGTGTCGAAAAGAGTTGAAATCAAGTCAACTTTATGGTAATGAGCTGTGACGCAATTTGGCGGCAAGCAATCGGAATGTAGAAGTCCACCGCTTGAGAGGAGTCAGAGAACACAGTTGTTCCCAAGGGTTTTAATATTACGGTCGCTGGATTTCCAATTGTTTGCAATGTTTTTCTTACAGTAACATACATTAAAAAAGTACTGGCGAGTTACTCATGTGCATCTAAGTTACATATTTTTTTCTTTAAAAAAGCGGGAATTTCATGCGACAATACAAAACTGTATTGCTGCTTCAGAATATTTCAGACATATGGACACATTGGATAATTAAGTGGAGCAAAGTCACACCACATGCAACTAGATCTTCCGTAAGTAAATGAATTTGATAAGAAGTGTGCAACATCTTCATGCTAGAAAGCATGTTTTATGCGAGAGTGTAACTGATTTGCTGATATGCTGCAACGGCTCCTTTAAATACGAGATCAATGTAGCGAATTTTGACGCTCTCGCCGCCGAAGCTGAAGGCAGACAGCGTCGTCGCCAGGGCGGCCAGAGCGACCTTTGACGCTCTCCCTACATTTAGTGTGAATGTACAGTAATCCGCAACAACAACACAACCACACCCCCCCCCCCCTCACTTTATGAACTGGTCAGTTTCGTTTTCACTTTCGCGTTGAGGGCGCCATAATAGTCCTTTGCCTAGAGCGGCAGTTCGGCTTGCTCCGGCCCTGTAAATAACTCTATAATTCCGTCACTTAAGACCAAAGAAGATTTATAAACAATAATGCTTATAATAAGTGGACATGGCAACACACTGGCTCTTACCATAACAAATTTTGGGTTGCTGTATTATTACTTCAAAGTAATCCAGACACCAGAATATTACTATAGTAACAATTGGTCCTGGCTCGCCCTGGCACGCTCGCTTTAGGCGCGATAGCGGAAATGCAGCAGAGAGTCATATTCTATACATACACAAAATGATAATTGGAGGCATTCATTCCCATATGTAAATGCATGTGTAACTCTTCAAACCTCACAGTGTGCATGTGGCATTTTTAACATTAGATGCCAAAAATTTCTCTTGATTTATAAGACTGTACACAGAATATTTGACAGCCTTTTTCATGTTAAGACAGTAACATAGTACAATCGATAGCATAGATTGAACCCACACAAGCAGCTGTCCCAGTTAAGCAATGAGCCATAGTAGGGGAACATCCCTCCATCTGGAGAAAAAACCCTCCACAAAACCCCTGTGAAAGGTCAATTACCATTTTTATAATGATGCGGATGGGGATTTGCTTGTTTGCAGCAACAACTATGTTTAATTGCACAGTTAATAACATGAAATGCCTACTCAAAATACTGTGTTGGCAAACAGACCCCAGCTGTTGGATATGAGAGGACAAGAGAGGGAAAAAAGAACCAGGTTTATCCTGGAATAACTCAAACTATTAAATTAAATTAAATTAAATTAAATTAAATTAAATTAAATTAAATTAAATTAAATTAAATTAAATTAAATTAAATAATATTATTTTATTTTATTTTATTTTATAAAACTCGGGTGGAAAATGCATTTTTATTTTTAAATTTTTTATTTTATTTTATTTTATTTTATATTATTTTTTATTTTATTTATTTTTTTTTTTTTTTTTATTTATTTATTTTTTTTTATTTTTATTTTTTTTTATTTCATTAAACTCGGGTGGAAAATGCATTTTTATTTAAAATTTTCAATTTTATTTATTTATTTTCAATTTTTTATTTTATTATTTATCTATTAATATTTTATTTTATTTTATTAAACTTAGAAAATGCATTTTTATTATTTTATTTTTATTTTAGTTTTATTATTTTATTTTATTTTATTTTATTAAACTTAGAAAATGCATTTTTATTTATTTATTTTTATTTATTTATTTATTTATTTTTAATTTTATTATTTATTTATTAATATTTAATTTAATTTTTTTTATTTTATTTTATTTTATTTTATTTTATAAAACTCGGGTGGAAAATGCATTTTTATTTTTTAATTTTTAATTTTATTTATTTATTTTAAAAAATTTATTTTATTATTTATCTATTAATATTTTATTTATTTTATTAAACTCGGGTGAAAATGCTTTTTTATTTTTTATTTTTACTTTTTTTTTATTTATTTTATTTTAATTTATTTTTTTATTATATATTTATTAGTATTGTTTTTATTTTATTTTATTTAAATTTATTGGTTATGAATATTAAAAAATACATGAGAAGGAGGTTATAAACATGTTCAGAGTCCTAAAGCAAGAGTTATTTATATTTCAGTGGGCGAAGTCCATAGTAAACACGAAACAGGACGAAAATCAGAGCGCTTTTAAAAACAACTGGGAGCTAAAAACAGAAAAGCGTACAGTATTTTGGTGTCCTGCCTCTAGATTTTCACAAGATTAAAGCCACTTCTGTATTCACCTCAAAGGCTTCGACTCCACTGTAGCGCTCTAAACGAAGCTCGCAGGCGTCTGATGAATAAACACGAGAGCGTGTGCTGTGTGGGAGCGTCACGTGCTCTGTGTTGATATGCAGAAATTGGTGTAATTGTGAGAGAAGTCAGTAATTTCCCTCAGGTGTGGAGGCCTCAGGAGTGTGCCGAGATTAAGGGCTTACATTTGGCACATTAGCGGCTAAATGAATCCTGCTCTGTCACTAGTAACGGGGCCACTTCCCTGTCAGATACATTTCACTTTTGTCAGAGCCCTCACCTAAATACACACTTCAACACGTTAATGTATACAAACGCTTACCTACAGTAGCCAATGTTACTCACTGTGATTTATCTGTATTTATATTCAAACAGTGGCCTATATTAGGCTTGTACTGCACGCAGGTAGCGAAACAAGATCTTAAATGCAGGGTGAAAGGGGTCAGAACAGAATCAGGTTAAAAGAAAATGTATAAATATTGATACTGGCCTGGCTAAATACTGTAAGTTTACTTCACTAATGGTTCAGCAACAACAAAAATAGAAAATAAATATACTGTATCATGTTTTCATGAATTTAAATGTGCAAATATATTTGTATTTTTATATTTATCAAATATACATACAGTATATATATATATATAACAGTTCTGTTTGGTTCTCGAATCTGGCTGATAGCCGTGTGATTTTCTGCAATAACAGCACTCGTACACCCTCCTCACTCTTCTGTATTACTCCGCCCACATAGAGTCACAGCAGATCAATAAACTCACTACAGTTTGAAAAAATATTGCAGCTGTTGAACAACATAATGTACTTTTGAGGCTTTTTAGGCGAGAATGTAGTTGTTTAGATTGCAACTATGCAATTTATTTATAAGGATAGTGCCTATTTTAAAATATTTAAAATTAAATATTAGATTAGATATATATATATACCACAGCATGTCTGATAATATTTTTTTCTTCTGGAGAAAGTCTTATTTGTTTTATTTTGGCAAGAATAAAAGCAGTTTTTAATTTTTAAAACCCATTTTAAGGTCAAAATTATTAGCCCCTTTAAGCTATATATTTTTTCAATAGTCTACAGTACAAACCATCATTATACAATAACTTGCCTAATTACCCTAACCTGCCTAGTTAACTTAATTAACCTAGTTAAGACTTTAAATGTCACTTTAAGCTGTATAGAAGTGTCTTGAAAAAATATCTAGTAAAATATTATTTACTGTCATCATGGCAAAGATAAAATTAATCAGTGATTATAAATGAGTTATTAAAACTTTTATGTTTAGAAATGTATTAAAAAAATTCTTCTCTCCATTAAACAGAATTAGGGAAAAAATATAAAGGGGGCTAATAATTCAGGGGGCTAATAAATCTGACTATATATATATATATATATATATATATATATATATATATATATATATATATATATATATATATATATATATATATATATATATATAATCTTGTTTGCCATATTAAGTAGCCTACTATGTTAGGGTGTGCAATCTGACACAATGACAATGACAAATATGATTTGGATAGGATAAAAATTCCAACTTGTTCAACTTGTTTATTCTCACTGCACTGCAAAAATTATAAAATTTTAGACAAATAACATTTAACTAATAAAAAACAGGAAAAACATTTATGAAATGTAATAAATATGTAATGATAATAAATCTTCTTCTTAAGAATATTAGTTTACCTGCACTCAAAAAATATATATTTTTGCTGCTTGTTCAAAATACTTATCTAAAATGAGCTTTTGAATGAGATTTGGGACAACTTAATTAAAAGTTTAATCCACTTAAATTTGTTACATTAACTTAATCAATTTGTTTTGGAACAACATGAATGAATTGCATTTTTTACAGTGTGTGTAATCTGGATGAGTAAAATGTAGTTTATGTTAAAAGTATGTTATATGAAATGAAAATAAAATACTTAAATCATAAAATTTACAATACATAAAAAAATGTCCAAAATGCAGGGTAAAACTTTCATCAAATCTGTCGCCTCATTTCCAACGCACACGTTCACACTTGAGTGGGCAAACAAGAGAGAGCTATCAGTAGTGTAAATCAGCTCAGTTTGTGTTTGGAGTATGGGGTGTTAAGTTGCCCAGCGGTGGCCCACAGGAGGGAGTTGTGTTGTTTTCTCTCTATGCTTTGGTGCATGTCGATACATGCTAGTGGAGCATGAAAAGCCGCTGCTACAACAACGTCCACTTCTTCTTCTTCTCCCCCCTTCAGTCTTCAAATCCCCGAAAGAGGACACACCAGCACACATATCAGCAGACGGGGATCAAACACAGCGGAGAGACACTCCACGTCTGGGACACTCCTTTCTCATAATGAGCCGTCCCGCAAAGATAAAGCCACTCGCGTCTCTGTGTGCTTTATGAGCCTCTAATGGGTTCCTCACGCATGAGTAGAGCTTAAAACAGTCGAGTGTCGCACTGCCCTACCCCTTCACTAAACACACATGCTGGACAATCCTCGCCAGATCACCCAATCACAAACAGATTTACTCACTCCCAGGTCCTCACAAAGCTCTGACAACTTTCTTGTCTCCACAGATCACAAACACACATTTGGCAGAAGATGTCAAGCACTATGCATGTACTGTATCATACCAGTAGCTTTCTTTGTGCAAAGAATAAACAGAAATTTTAACGGTTATTTATGAATTTCTTGATATATATATATATATATATATTATTTTTTTATTTTTTTTTGCACATTTTGTGTTGATTCATTAAATATTTCTGCCATAATTTATAGTTTTAAAGGGATAGTTCACCTAAAACTGAAAGTTCTATCATCATTTATTCAGACATTTTTAGTTTCAAACCTTTATGAGTATCTTTCTTCAGTTACACACAAAAGAATATATATTTTTTTAATCTACAATTTATTTTTATGGTGACCAGTTCACACAAGCCCGCAATGCGAATGAAATAAAAGAGCAGCCAGGCTACTGTTATTTACTAGAGGTTTGCCAGGTCATTGTGGATAAATAATTAAGCATCACTTTAAGACGTCTCTGCATCAGAACATTTCACCCACTAAAGAACAGTACATCATGCAGGAATCAGCGAACGGTGCTCATGTTTACAGCCGGTAATAGAAACTAGCATGGTAGAGAATATTAACGTGGACACTGACACACATGCTCACTCATACCATAGAACACACTGTATTTAATGTTATAATACACAGTCCTGCTTAAGAGTGTATCTATAGGAGATGCAAAGAAATCACTGTTTAGAGCATGGGCGTTGCTAGGCCTATCTTAGGGGAGCTTTAGCCTCCCTATATTTCTGCTCAGCCCCCCTAAAACTTTTGCGATTAGCTCATAAACTGTAGACCAAATTATCGTCTCTGTTCCCTTTAAATTTTATATGAAGACAGCGGCAGAATTCGGCTCCTTCTCGTCATTTCGTTTTAATTTGTTTAGAAAACCACAACTATGCAGAGTGAGAGAACAAGGTGTGTGTTTATCGACAAATTGTTATAAAATATGCTTATTTGCAGTTCTTTGCTATAGATATACTTGTATCACTTGTACCCCGATGTTATGAAGCAGTAATTGGATTTCCCATCTACTGTTTTCTCAGTGCTCACCTCATAATCACAACTGTTTCCTCCAGCAAAAAATTGAACTCTTAACAAACAGTTGACTATTTTTATTTCAAAACGAACTACCATACTATATCATACAGTCATGCATGTACAGAAAGGATTAAACACAGTGACAGAACCACTTAGTGGATGTACTCATTTTAACTGTAAGAGTCACTGACAGAACTCTAAATATCATATATATATATTTATATATTTATTTATTTATTTGCCTCATAAGGAGCTGGGCCCCCCTAAAATAAAAATCCTAAAATCGCCCCTGGTTTAGAGTGAGGCACTAAAATTACTTTCTTTTTCTTTTCTTACATTTGATTTACATCTAAATTCTTCTAGATTTTAAAATGACTTTCTGGTTTTAATTTGACTCCATTTAAATGGTTAGAACACATTTATGTAGTCAAAAGCAAAGTAACAAGAAATGAAAATAATTTTAGGTATTTTATGATATGTTGCCATATGGCAACAACGTCCAACAGTGGATCTAACTTAGAAATTTAAAATTTAAAACTTTCATTATAATTAATAATTTTGTTGTTTGAAATGATTTAATTGGTGTTGCAGTATTATAAGCTTTAACACAGAACTTATAAATGACACCTTATACATACTTTCCAACAACTCATATTCCAACAGCTTTTATTTATTCCATAGTTTTTTGCTGAATATTATTGAAAACAATCATAATATTGTATTATCATGTATACAACATACAGTGAATATAAATATTTCTCCAGTAAATATTATAACAAATAAATAACAAGTCTAGTATATCCAGATGCATCAGAATAATGTAGCTACTAGCTAACAATGTTTTTATATTATACTATATACTATACTACGCCTTATCTGCCTCTGAGCTAACTTACCTGTCTCCATCACTGCTCTTATCAAATGTCCAATCTGCATCATTCTCATGGTCACTAAAACTCACTTTCATCTACAGGAAGAGCCAGTTCTGTCCTTTTCTTCTTTCACTTACCATAGAACATGGTGGTGCTCGCTAATACACTGTTCCCTGTATTCAAATCTATTCAAAAGTAGTATTGCCATTAACACTATATTTTATATATAATATAATATCAATAATATAATATCAGCATTATATTACTAGCATTCATGTTGTTATTGTTACAACTTAAAATTTCACAGCTGACATTGCTAGCTAGCCAACCCATTGCAGTATTGTACATTTCACTATTGGACAGTGTTGCCATTTGGCAACACACACATTTGATCCATTTACAAAAAACTAATTTGATAAAAAAATTTGAGTTGTGAATATGTCATCATAACTTACTGGAGGTGATATTTCAGATTTTTTTGTGGATCTGGCATAATTTGGTCCTTTGTTTTTATTGACGTTTACATTTGCATTTATCAACTACTCACAATAAACGCCAGTCTGTCAGAAATCGCACTACAGAAAAACACTGCATGTCATGTGACTTAACCAAAGCACATCATTGGCTACACTAAGGTCTTCTCTTTCCAAAAAAAAAAAAAAATCAATGTTTGTCTTAAAGAAACAGTGGCAGGGAATTGAACAAATATCATGTTGACATATGGCAACACCATGCGGTAGAGGGTTCAGAATTACATTGTACTATAAAATTGTAATTGTATATCTTTGTCACACTTTTTTCTTTGTTACGCCAAACTTTCATTTTGAACTCTTGAAAAAACATACAGGAGCATCATACATGCTTTAGTCTGTCTGAAGTTATATAAAAAAAAAAACATCCTTCATTAACACAGAAACACACAAAACATGCAGATTTCATATGTAAAGTCTTTCAGTGGTTTACATGTCTAGTCACATGTACTAGAGTTTAGATTCTCTAAATCCGAGCCCGAGCCCAGAAATTTAGATTTTCTGCCTGATATTTCCTGTCACTATCTTTGCCGTTATCAAACATTTGTAGTTTTTTTTTTTGACATTACTTAATTAGCCTAACTGAGTGAAAAGCTATGCCATAATTAGAAATATTATATGGATATTTTAGCAAAGTCGGCTTAAGCAACACATGTGTGGGTCTACAAAGTTGCATTATTCACAACGCATCGCATCATGAACATTAACACTCTACCCCCTGCAACAGCATCTCCTCCACTGGCACACATTCACACTGCACGCGCAAGCAGAGCTGAAGCAACGCAAGCAGAGCTGAAGCAGCACATGCGCAGAGCGTATGTTGAGCAGAAACAGTACATAAAAATCAGTGGATCTTATAGATGCATTTATTGGGTAAAATGGCTACTTTTTACTGTCATTCAATGTGTTTTTGGTCATTATCAATGCACTGTCACTTTAATCGAGCGTGAGCAGCTGCAAAAATAGACCCAGTACTGAAATGATCGTGGCACTGCTGCTTTAGCTCTGCTCATGCTCCGCACTGACACACTGCTTCTGCGTGCGGTATGAAAGCTCTAATAGGGCTTGAACACAAGGTGCACAAGCTCGGGAAGGGATGGGTTTACATTTTTGGGCCCGATCTAAGCTCTAGCATGTACACAACCCAATTTAAATACTTCTGATGTATTCATCCAAAATACATCTTGGAAAACACTGTGGAATTCTGAGTGTGCTCCACACAGGTGAGTAGGTTTGACAAACCACCTGTAGTTCACATTGTGCTCTCCATATGCACCAGACACTTATCAACACTCCATATTTCTGGAAAAATATACTGTAATTCTTAGTGTGCTCCATGCAGGTGAGTGGGCTTGACAAACCACCTGTAGAAGACAGATTCTCTCCTCTCCGTATGCTCAGAATGGAATAAAAATGTAGACATGCCATAGCATTTATATACAGATTCTCTCTGACGATTTGAAGTGCTTTTATCCTCACTTGAAAGTCACTTTGGATAAAAGAATCTGCGACAATCTATGTAATACAGCCAAATCTGCTTGTGTTTTCCACATCGCGCAAATCAAACAGCCACAAACTCATTTCTGAAAATGCTTTTAGAGAGCCAGACTGAGATGCTGTTCTGGGGTCAGCGGATTGTGTGGTTTACTGTATGACCGTCACGCTCAAATCCACTTCCCACTGACCTGAGAGCCCTGGTGAGCAGTCAGAGAACAGCAGAGTTATGAGGTGAACCCGAGGGACGCGTCCACATAAGACCTTGAAGCCTGAGATGGTTTATTTGTTTTGGCATTTTCAGTAAAGCGGACATAAAACAGAGCAAGAAATTTTTTGAAGGGCACGTCAGTGTAGCAGCAAAAAGCCGCTGCAGTGTTTTATGCACATGGAACAGCCGCACAAATCTTTTCAGGCACACCTCTGTATAGCGGAGCTGGTAAACCAACGGACAGTAGAGTGGCGAGATTGTTAAGTGTGGACAGCTTTACAAAAGCAGCCTTTAACATACTTTACGCATTCCACACAGCAATTAGCATGAGCCATACCACTTGACGATTTCAATTTGCTCAGCAAGACGCCCACGAACCTCCGTCTGAGAGACGGTGAGAAAACAATGCAAACAACAGACGCTCCGCCGTCAATCTCAGAGAAGAGCATTAGCTGGATCTGCAAGACCAAAGACTTGCTCCTGATTAATGCCTCATGCCTCTACTGGATCTGCTTTCTGTCTCTCTTCTGTTTCTTCTAGCTTCTGAATATTGAACCGACAAGGAAAAATGCCTTTGGAGGTGTTAACCCAGACATAATTAGTGGAGCTTGCTAAGGCAAAGATTAGTATTATTACGATCATTCACTGATAGAACTTTTTCAAAATCCCTGAAGATTTAAACTTATCCATGCAATGATACAGGCAGGAATGATTGCTCAAGAGAAGTGTGCTATTACTTTTCTGAGTGGTTGTCACATATAAGCAGGGCTTTACATTAACACCCGACAACCCGCCAAATGCGGGTAGATTTCAGTGGTGGCGGGTAAGACAGACACTCCCACTAGCCACTTTGGCTGGTTGAAAATAATTTTCCTGGATAACTATTCATAAAAGCAGGGTTCGACAATAAGGATGGTCCAATATGCATGTAAAGGCGATCTTAGAATTGAGAAGCAACACGACTGACAAAAATAATTGCGTTCGCGTGAGCAATAAAAAAGCAGATGAATACCGAATGAAAGGATGATCTCTCGCAGCTGAGGTGATGCGCGCGACTGTTTAAAACGCGTGCGCGTTCTCGTTTCCTTGCGTGAAGCAACTGTGTCTAGAAACACAGCTGATGTGATCGGTTCTCTTTCAAATAGACTAGACAAAAAGTAATGAACATGCACCCACAGTCTTACTGCTTTCAAGAGCTCCAGATTTGTATTTTTGTAAGCAGCACCGGTTGCTTTCACTTTCACCATTATTTAAACAGATTATTTATGGGTCTACACTCTACTAAACACTATACTAATCATCCAGGTCACCATAAAAACCACAAGACAACTACCCAAAAACACCAAACCAACCATTCAGGTTACAGAAGCAAACGTCTATGAACACCATAACAACCACCAAACCTACCATAGCGGACACCTAGCAACACTCCACCAACCACCCAAAAACACCACAGCAACCACCTAGGTTAACAAGGCAAACACCCACTATAGCAACACTCTATCAAACACCCAGGTTACCATAGCAAAACATCTAACAATACTCAACCACCCCAAAACAATAAAAAATACTCAAGCAACCACCCCAAAACACAAAAAATACTCAAGCAACCACCCCAAAACACCAAACAACACTCAAGCAACCACCCCAAAACACCAACAATACTCAAGCAACCACATCAAAATACCCAACAATACTCAAGCAACCACCCCAAAACACCAACAATACTCAAGCAACCACTTCAAAACACCCAACAATACTCAAGCAACCACCCCAAAACACCAAACAATACTCAAGCAACCACCCCAAAACACCAACAATACTCAAGCAACCACATCAAAACACCCAACAATACTCAAGCAACCACCCCAAAACAATCAAAAAATACTCAAGCAACCACCTTAAAACACCCAACAATACTTAAGCAACCATCCCAAAACACCAAACAATACTCAAGCAACCACCTCAAAACACCCAACAATACTCAAGCAACCACCCCAAAACAATCAAAAAATACTCAAGCAACCACCCCAAAACACCAAACAATACTCAAGCAACCACCCCAAAACAATCAAAAAATACTCAAGCAACCACCTCAAAACACCCAACAATACTCAAGCAACCACCCCAAAACAATCAAAAAATACTCAAGCAACCACCCCAAAACACCAAACAATACTCAAGCAACCACCCCAAAACACCAAACAATACTCAAGCAACCACCCCAAAACAATAAAAAAATACTTAAGCAACCACCCCAAAACACCGAACAACACTCAAGCAACCACCCCAAAACACCAAACAATACTCAAGCAACCACCCCAAAACACCAAACAATACTCAAGCAACCACCCCAAAACACCAAACAATACTCAAGCAACCACCCCAAAACACCAAACAATACTCAAGGAACCACCCCAAAACACCAAACAACACTCAAGCAACCACCCCAAAACACCAAACAATACTCAAGAAACCACCTCAAAACACCAAACAATACTCAAGGAACCACCCCAAAACACCAAACAACACTCAAGCAACCACCCCAAAACACCAAACAATACTCAAGGAACCACCCCAAAACACCAAACAACACTCAAGCAACCACCCCAAAACACCAAACAATACTCAAGAAACCACCTCAAAACACCAAACAATACTCAAGGAACCACCCCAAAACACCAAACAACACTCAAGCAACCACCCAAAACACCAAACAACACTCAAGGAACCACCCCAAAACACCAAACAATACTCAAGGAACCACCCAAAACACCAAACAATACTCAAGCAACCACCCCAAAACACCAAACAATACTCAAGCAACCACCCCAAAACACCAAACAATACTCAAGCAACCACCCCAAAACACCAAACAACACTCAAGCAACCACCCAAAACACCAAACAATACTCAAGCAACCACCCCAAAACACCAAACAGCACTCTAGCAACCACTTCAAAACACCAAACAATACTAAAGCAATCACCCTAAAACACCAAACAATACTCAAGCAACCACCCCAAAACCAAACAATACTCAAGCAACCACCCCAAAACACCAAACAATACTGAAGCAACCACCCCAAAACACCAAACAATCGTCAAGAAACCACCCCAAAACATCAAACAATACTCAAGTAACCACCCCAAAACACCAAACAATACTCAAGAAACCACCCTAAAACACCAAACAATACTCAAGCAACCACCTCAAAACATCAAACAATACTGAAGAAACCACCCCAAAACATCAAACAATACTCAAGTAACCACCCGAAAACACCAAACAATACTCAAGAAACCACCTCAAAACACCAAACAATACTCAAGAAACCACCCCAAAACACCAAACAATACTCAAGGAACCACCCCAAAACACCAAACAATACTCAAGCAACCACCCCAAAACACCAAACAATACTCAAGGAACCACCCCAAAACACCAAACAACACTCAAGCAACCACCTCACAACACCGAACAATACTCAAGGAACCACCCCAAAACACCAAACATTACTCAAGGAACCACCCCAAAACAATATAATATCCACAAATTACTGTATAAAATGCAAAGCAACAGTCTTCAACCACCCAGGTTATCATAGCAACTACCAAACAACCCTCCAGGTTACCATAGAAAATACAGTACATATAAATGCTCTAGCAACCACCCAAAACACCATAGCAACCATTCAGGATACCTTTAGCATTCTAGTACGAGATAAATAATAAAAAAGCAACTACTCAAAATGCCATAGTTACCACCCAGGTTACCATAGCAACATATTAGCAACACCCACTCTTTCCACCACTCTATAGCCATTTTACTACCCTCCCAGAACAACCTAGCAACCACATAGCAACTTGCTAAAAAACAATCGGGAGAACTTATAAAACACCATCCAGCTTGAAACTTCTTAGCAAGCACTTAATACCAGGTTCAGACTACAAAACTATTTTTGTTTATGATAACAATCCTGGTAGATTATGTGATTCTGCATTAAAAGCAGTAGAGGCATCTTTAAATATTTCCCTTCCCCAGCTCACTCCACCCACTTTCTTTTACTCTGTCACTTCATTTTACTGTCTTCCCTAGCCTGACAAAAATGTAGATTTATTCTTCTTTCATGTTAGTCATACAGACACAATGCCTGCCTTCCTCAGTGGGAGAGGGAAAAGGAGATGGAGGAACTGTGGAGTGAGAGGAGGGAAAGATGAAGAGATAGACAGACCTCACAAAACAAAACAAAAAAATAAATGAAACAAGGAGACCCAGAGGCAAATTATATTATAACTACGGGTTCATTATTTAATTTTAAATAATAATAAAGTAAAATTAATAATTCTGAAATTAATATTACTACTACTATTATTATTATTATTATTATTATTATTATTATTATTATTATTATTATTATTATCACTATTATTTTAAATTATATTATTATTACTACTACTACCACTTTTATTTTTATGATTATTATGATTATTATTATTATTACTATTATTACTACTTTTACTACTACTACTACTACTACTACTATCACTACTACTACTACAATTATTATTACATTTTACTACTACTACTACAACAACTACAATTATTACATTTTACTACCACTACTACTACTACTACTACTATTACTACTACTATTAATACTACTACTATTAATACTATTACTACTACTATTATTACTTTTATTACTACTATGATTACTGCTGCTGCTGCTACTACTACTACTACTACTACGACTACTATTACTGCTACTCCTATTACTACTACTAATACCATTAATACTGTTATTAATATTTTTACTACTACTACTATTAGTACTATTATTATTACTACTACTACTGCTGTTGCTACTACTACTACTACTACTACTACTACTACTACTACTAATACTACTACTATTAATACTATTACTATGATTGCTACTAATGCTGCTGCTACTACTACTACTACTACTACTACTACTACTACTATTAATACTACTACTACTACTACTACTACTGCTGCTGCTGCTGCTACTACTACTACTACTACTATTAATACTACTACTACTACTACTACTACTACTACTGCTGCTGCTGCTGCTACTACTACTACTACTACTATTAATACTACTACTACTACTACTGCGGCTGCTGCTGCTACTAGAACTAGTACTACTACTATTAATACTGTTTCTATCATTGCTACTACTACTGCTGCTGCTACTACTACTACTACTAATGCTACTACTACTACTACAACAACTACTACTACTACTACTATTAATACTACTACTACTACTGCTGCTGCTGCTGCTGCTGCTGCTGCTACTACTACTATTACTACTACTATTAATACTACTATTACTACTACTACTACTACTATTAATACTACTACTACTACTACTACTACTACTACTACTACTACTACTACTATTAATACTACTACTACTATTACTACTTTTAATACTACTACTACTACTACTACTACTACTATTACTACTACTACTACTACTATTACTACTACTACTACTATTAATACTACTACTACTACTACTACTACTACTACTGTTAATACTACTACTATTACTACTACTATTAATACTACTACTACTACTACGACTACTACTACTACTACTGTGGCTGCTGCTGCTGCTACTAATACTATTACTTCTACTATTAATACTATTACTACTATTACTACTATGACTACTACTACTACTACTACTACTACTACTACTATTATTACTACTACTACTACTATTAATACTACTACTACTACTACTACTACTACTACTACTACTACTGCGGCTGCTGCTACTACTACTATTACTACTACTATTAGTACTATTACTACTACTACTACTACTACTACTACTACTACTACTACTATTAATACTATTACTACTATTATTATTACTGCTGCTACTACTACTACTACTTCTACTAATACTTCTTATACTAATACTAATTCTAATAATAATAATAATAATAATAATATTAATAATAATAATAATAACAACAAATAACAATAATAATAATAATGTATTCAATGTCTTATTTTTTTATTGTCCCTCTTTTACTGTAATGTCCGTACAGCAGCTGCATGAATATTATATGTTTGCGTGCATTTATTACCATATTCTTTATAATTTTGAGCTTCAGTTGAATAAGAAACTTAAGATCAAATAGATCTACTAATCAAGTATACAAATTGGAATATAGTTATTTGATCGTATTTGAATAATGCAGAATCGTAAACATTTATTGCAAAACCATTGTATTATTCATAATAATAAATATGATTATTATTATTATATTATAATCATTACTATCATTAATCATATACATTATATAATAACAATATATTAATAAAATGTATAACTATATTCAGTTGAAGGCAAACTGATTGGGAAACTACATTTATTTGTTCATTTTCTTTTCGGTTTAGTCCCTTTATTAATCTGGGGTCGCCACAGCGGAATCAACTGCCAACATATCCAGCATTTGTTTTACACAGCAGATGCCCTTCTAGCTGCAACCCATCACTGGGAAACACCCATACACACTCATCCCAGCCAGGACTTGAACCAGGGACCTTCTTGCTATGAGGTGACAGTGATAACTATTTCCTATAATATATATATATTTTCCTCTGTACACATTCTTATTTTTTTACTGTAGTACTACAGTATATTTAAACAGCTTAGAAATCAGATTCAGATGTTTAATGCAGACTCAGACATTTGGAACCCACTACAATATATTTGCATTCATGTGCTTTATGTTGGCCTGGACTTTGTAAAAAAAAAAAAAAAAAAAAAAAATGAGTGGAGGTTTCCCCAGACGCTTCTCCCTGATGCTGGGAGGCATGTAGCTCTTGAAGCGGACCCCCCATAGTTAACCGCGGTGGCATCACAGGCACAGACGAATGCGTTTCAATGTGACTTCTTAGTCACTCATCTGACTCATGTAGGTTCAAAGCAGCCGCTGTAGTAGAGAACGAAAGAATGACTGAAACGAAAATGTGCGCACCTACTTCTAGAGAAGACAGGTAATGTCACTGCTCTATTGTGGGCTCTCATTGCCTTCCTTCTCCCAATGTTACTCTCTTTCTTTCAACTAATTCAAAGACAGGAAGAAATGCAGAACAATTATGACGCAGCAGCCGTTTATGTGAAATCTGAGTAATGGCAGGTGAACTGAGCACAAGGAACATTTTCTTCCTGATCCCCCGGAGCAAAGCCTCCAGCCTAGAGAAAATCTTACATTGATTCATTTACTTTTTATTACATGAAGAAAGCACATTCCTGGAGTCTTTGTTTTCAGCTGTAAACATGTGAAGTGTTTTTCTGTAGACATTTTCAAAAGCAGCTTTGTGTCCTGACATTGTTTTGAACATTTAACATTTATTATTATAACATTTATAAGTCTAGCTGACTCTAAAAAATAGAGGTTCTTCAGTAGCATTGATGGTTCTGTGATACTTTAAGCCCAATAATTCTTTAAAGATTTATTTTTTTCTTACTTAGAAGAACACCTGTGGAACCTTTTCATTCATCAAAACGTTCTTTAAAGTGGAAAAGTTTTATTTAGATTTTTGAATTGATCTTCACACAAAGTAAAAATATGGCTTCTATTTAACAAATTACCTTTGGAGTATTTATTTGTCAGAGGGTAATTTCGTATTGTTTATGTCTGTTTGTTTACACAAAAAAGTAGTGTAGTTCAGTGTGTATATATACAGTATATATATATATATATATATATATATATATATATATATATATATATATATATATATATATATATATATATATATATATATATATATATGTATATATATACTGTTTTTTTATCTGCCATTATTCCTAAGTATTACATAATCATTTGAAAGTAGTTGAGACTAACTAGCTAACTAACTAAATAAATAAATATTATTATTATAATAATTATTATTATTAATATTGTAGTTATTATTATTATTATTATCACTGTTATTATTATTACTATTATCATTTTTATTATTATTGTTATTATTATTATTATTATTATAATAATAATAATAATTATTATTATTATTATTATTATTATTATTAATATTATTAATATTATTAATATTATTAATATTATTACTATTATTTATGCAAAAAATCACATTATAATGATCATGAATACTACATGACCGATATTTAAAATCAATTTAAAATCTACTTTATTTTATTTTAATAACAATGTATCATTATGAGACATGCATATTGTTTTGCTTGTATACACTTACCAGCCACTTTATTAGTACACATGTCCAAGTGCTCGTTAATGCAAATTTCTAATCAGCCAATCACGTAGCAGAAATTCACTGCATTTAGGCATGTAGACATGGTCAAGATGATCTGCTGCAGTTCAAACTGAGCATCAGAATGGGGAAGAAAGGTGATTTAAGAGACTTTGAGCAAGACATGGTTATTGGTGCCAGGCGGGCTGGTCTGAGTATTTCAGAAACTGCTGATCTACTGGGATTTTCACGCACAACCATCTCTGGGGTTTACAGAGAATGGTCTGAAAAAGAGAAAATATCCAGTGAGTGGCAGTTCTGTGGGCACACATGTCTTGTTGATGCCAGAGGTCAGAGGAGAATGGCCAGACTGGTTCAAGCTGATAGAAAGGCATCTGTAACTCAAATAACCACTCGTTACAACTGAGGTGTGCAGAAGAGCATCTCTGAATGCACAACACATCCAACCTTGAGGCGGATGGGCTACAGCAGCAGAAGACCACACCGGGTGTCACTCCTGTCAAGCTAAGAACAGGAAACTGAGGCTACAATTCACACAGGCTCACCAAAATTGGACAATAGAACTTTGGGCCCATTAGTACCAATTGAGCATCATGTCAATGCCACAGTCTACCTGAGCACCATGTCATAAAGCGCGAATCATCTCAGACTGGTTTCTTGAGCATGACACTGAGTTAACTGTACTCAACCGGCCTCCACAGTCACCAGAACTTCAATCCAATAGAGCACCTGTGGTATGTGGTGGAACAGGAGATTTGCATCATAAATGTGCAGCCGACAAATCTGCAGCAACTGTGTGATGCTATCATGTAAAAATGGACCGAAATCTCTGAGGAATGTTTCCAGTACCTTGCTGAATCTATGCCGCAAATGATTAAGGCAGTTCTGAAGGCAAAAAGGGGTCCAAACCGGTATTAGTAAGGTGTACTTAATAAAGTGGCTAGTGAGTTTATGCTGCTTAGATTCTCAAAGCATTGGTTCTACTAAACAAAAACTGGATGGCCTTAGAGTAAATAAATCAACAGTAAATCTTCATTTTATGTGAACTACCGATTTACGAAAGTTAAGTGAAATTTGAATAGTTTAACTAAATATTTTTATACTATATACTGTAGTTTTTATATATCTATTTTAGAAAGGGCTAAAAAAGATATAGTTTAATACTTACTGTGTCATCTTATAACTGTATTATTGCTTTAATGTACTGTACGTATGGTCGAGATGTCATCTTTATTAAATGCGATTTTCCATAACCTTTATAAGGTCACACTAAGGGGACTAGAATGAAAGTACACAGTGCACATAAAGCCACGCACTGACATGAAAGTATACACATTACTCGTTCACATACTAGATGTGACTGCATATTCAAAACATGGCTCGGTTTTGTCCCGTTCGTTTTGATACAACTCTTGTAGAACAAAGAGGAGATAAAAGAGGAAACGTGCAAGACAGCAAGGAAAGAGAAGGCAGGCAGGAGACAGTGTTCTCGTTCCAGCACACACTTCCAGCCGTTGAGAATAATAAGGTCTGAAAAGCATTACTGAAAGAGCTCCGCAGCTCCGTCCAATCCTGACAGCCTTTCTTCTCAGTGAGCGACTGACTTAGAGCCCTTGAATTTCAAAATGTTGCGGCTAGGAGAAGGAGAAGAAAAAGGTGATGTAAAGTTGATGTCAAAACTATTAGCGTTCCTGTGAAATTGAAATTCTTAAAGTGCTGTTTAACAGAGATTTCAGCCAATTTTTAAAAAATATGAATAGTTTAATAAATAATTTCTAAAAACTCATTGCTTTAGTCTTTTCCATGATGACAGTACATGATATTTTTTGAGTTTAAGAGTTCACACTTAGCTATTGCTTGATGTAATTTGCAGATTTGGCATGCTGTCCCAGGAGCTGTCCTGCTGAGCTCGGAGATACTTCGGCCCAGGGCTCCCACCTGGTCATGTAGCATGACGGGGTTCAAGATCAGGTAGGTCTCAAGAGCTTGCCTTTGTAAAAGAGGAAAGGGGGAGATGGGCATACTTGCCAACACTCGCAGTTCTTCCCGGGAGTCTCCTGTATTTCAGACCCATCTCCTGTTTTGTTCTGTCTCCCAGAAACTCACCCCCCCCCCCCCCCCCCCCCCCCCCCCCCCCATCTTATTGGTATTGTCCCCGGATCGCCAACCTTAGGTAGTATAGAACAGGGATCCCACTCTTCAGTTTAAAACAGCTCTGCAGTACACATCATCTGTGCCGTTTTCTTTCCGTTAAACAAGTCGAGACGTTCCCTTGTCGAGTCGATCTCGAGATTATGTTTGGAGGACCTATAAAACTGGGCTGGGATCATGTAGAGACTTTTGAAGCTGCACTGAAACTACGATTTCATATGGATGCACTCCTGCGCAGACATATATATTAGTTATATATACAGTATATTATTAACATATATATTAATCATTTATCTACAGTCCTGTGAGTCTTTTATCTAAAACATTTTTATTTGGGTGAGAATGCTTGCATTTTAAGTGTCATTTGTTTATTTAAGGGAGCTGATTAGGTCCCTTAAACGTTTTAAGAGGAAATTGTTACTAAAAACTAAGGGGAATTATTTAATGGCAGCCTTAAATTCCTTAAGTTGATGTTTTTGCTTTTTTGTTCTTGCAACCTAACTTTTACTAAGGGTACCCTTAACCTTCAAGCTGCGGGATTTTTTGGTTTCATGCAAATGAGCCCTGCACTGTCCTGCCACATCGATTGTAAATGACGTCACTTGCAGAGGAAGCGTGGGTGCCTGAGAGTGCAAGCCTGAGAGTGCAAGTGCAAATCTGCAGCCAGACCCTTCTCGATTGGACTAGCAATGATTAACGATGCGAGGCCAGATGCGATTAATCATATCACGTGCTCCTCTTGAAATTTGTTTATAAAACTTCAGTTATTTTAAAATATAAAAAATGCTGGGTTCCACACAATTCCCTCGTGTTGTCCCTACACAAATTGATTAAGTTAACTTATTTGTTTTTACAGGTCTTCCAGCGTTGGGCTAACGACCCACCTCATAAAAAGTAGATGTTACGAAAAAATATGTGATTTCAATGGTAAAAAAAAAAATGCTACAGTAAAAATTTGCAAACTGGTTAGCAGTAAGTTTCTCTAATATATACAGTGAATAATTGACTTTTCCAACATTCCCCTTCCCTTTTTATGGTTTTTGTTTGTATTACTATGGTTATTTTGATTTATTTATTGTTTTTTTTTACCCATCAGTTATCAACATTAGTGTTTTATGTTATATGTAATGTTGATAAATAATTTTTACTCTGTTACTTAAATTTTATGTCTGTTACACCCACCTCGAATGTTATCACTGGATTGAATGGGTGTTTTCAGTGGTCATCAGCTGATAGATATGGGCCAGTAGGGGCTTTTTGTGCCTACTGGTATGCTCAGAAGGCTGTTATCATCCATCCACATGATTAATCAGCTATACTAATGGACAAGACTCCAGATCCAGATCTGTTTTTACATTACTGTGATGGTTGGGTTTAGGGTAGGGGTAGAAGTTAATAAAATACAATTAATGGAAAATTTAATAAATATTATAAATAATTCTTGTTAATTTCCAGCCGCAGTCATATGTGATCTATAGCTGATTAACCATGTGGATGGATGATTACAGCCTTTTGAGCCTACTAGTAGGTGCAGAAAGACCCTACTGACCCATATCTATTAGCTGATAACCACTGATAACGCCCTATCAATCAAGTGATAACATTCGAATCGGCTGTCTGTTACTATGATGGTGTTTAGTAGTTGTGTGAATGACAATGAACATCTTTTATATATTAGTATGTTCCTCTATTTTTGGGAAAAGTTGTTTGATATGAGCATGGGCTCATTTTGACTTTCTCATCACCATATTCTTATAGTTATGTTTTTGTCTGCGTGACAAAGGATTTGATGTGTAGTTGTTAGTACTTGAAAACACTAGTGTATTAACACTATAAATTATTGAAATAAGGTAGTTTACGTAAAAATTAGACATTTATTTTATGGTTTATACTATTTGTTTGTTTTTTGTGGTAGAAAACTGGCAACCACGGCTCATTTACAGTGTAGGTTAAGAAGGTTAGTTAGACAAGTTAGGTTAATTAAGTAAGTTATTGGATAACAGAAGTTTAACCAATTAAAAATTTATGTATATTTCTTAAGCATGGTAATAATATTGACCTTAAATTAAAAAAAGAAAAAACATTAAAACAGCTTTTATTAAAAGAAAAAAGACTTCCTCCAGAAGAAAAAACTATTATAGGAAATATTGTAAAAATTTCCTTGTTCAGTTAAACATCACTTGGGAAATATTAGGCAAATAATTATATTTTTACAGGAGGGCTAATAATTTTGCCTTCAATCAGAATCAGACTCAGAAAGAGCTTTATTGCCAGGTACGTTCACACATACGAGGAATTTGTTTTCGTAACAGAGCTTCTACAGTGCAACAGAATGACAGAGACGGGACAAAAAACAGATAATAAATATATTTTAAAAATAAAAGCTAATTTTTCAAATTCAACTGTAAATCATCAAAACTAACAAAACAATTGTTTTAACTTGTCGTCTGTGATGAATAAAGAATGGAAAAGAGTTTCAGCAATATTGTGTGGTGTGAAATCTCTATGCTGCATTTTATTTCTGCACTTCTCTGCTGTGTTTGTCGCAGATCTGACAAGGCAATATGCATGTTTTTCTTTCCAAAGCATATGTCAGAGTGTATCAAGGATGTTTTTGTGTCTTAGTTCTATCGGTCTGGAATGATTCAATGCAAATTTGAAGTGCAAACATACTTTAACAATCCAAAGGTCATACAGAGATAGAGGGGAACAGTGCACTCTGAGAAATTCAAGCCATCTACTCAAGACTTCCTCTTTATTGTTACTGTCATGCCTTACTGACCTGATTATCGTTATTACACGCAACTAAAATCAAATCTAACTATAAAGAAATGATTTTATGATAATATCACCTTGTGACAATTTAGGAAACACACAGAAAGCTCCCAAATTTACCCTGCATTGTGAAAATATGTGCCCAGGGATACATTTTTGAGAACCGAGAAATATGTATCCACCTGCCATCCATACAAAGGTAAGCAGTCAGCGGTACAGCACTGTAGCATTCGTTTTACACACAACATGCAGCCATATGAAGAGTTCAGATGCAAAAACCTCTAAATGCCATCTAAAATGTTCTCCTTAAATGAGCATTTTTCTCAGCCTCCTATGTTTATGTTCAGTTATTTCACTTTAAAGGCAATGGAAAGATCTTATTCGTCCCTATAAAAGTAACAATTCTGAGCCTACACACAAGAGTCGGAGACAAATGCTAATTTTAGAAGAAAATATCAAGCGGTGCTTAGAGGTTTTTGCATTTAAACTCTTCATATGTACCCACATGTACATATTTCTCGGTTCTCAAAAATGTATCCTTGGGCACATATTTTTAATGAGCTTGAGTTGGCAGAAAGCTATTTCTTGCTCTTTCTTGTCCTGAAAAAGCATCATGATAAGAAAAAACATCATGATTAATACTGAATGAAATTGAGACACTGAAAACTGGACCAACAGCACCGTTCACGCATACAAACCTTTTCAAATAATTACCCTTTTTAAAAATACCAGTAAATTAATTCCAGCAATTTTCCGGAAAGAGAAGTTGTAACATTACCAGTAATTTGCCGGAATGCTGCTCTGTGTGAATGCAAAAGGAAAATTGCCAGAAAGCGCGCGTTCACGCTTAGAACATGCTGACACGAGACGTCTACTCCTACTTACAAATACAAGCGCAGCCGTTCAGAGCTCATTTCTGATTAATGATGTCAGAATTTACCTGTATTTTGGAATGGATGTGTAACAATATTTTCCGGAAAACTCCAGAATGTCCTCACCTATGTGAACAGTGCTTTTTTGAATTACTGATAAAGTCGTTCAGGAAATTTTCCGGATATTTATCGGTATCACTTTGTGAAAGGGACTAATGGCTGCTGTTAGACAGCATTTCATACATTATTTACAATGTTTAATCAAATCAAAAATGTGATTTTATTTCAATATATACTGTACACTGTAAAAAAAAGTACTGTAAAGTTACAGTACATTACTGGTGATTTGCCAGTAAAACTGCAAATTTACTGTAGAAGCACACTGTAAATAAATAGGCACAATTGTGCTTGTACAATTTTTATATTACAATTGTAATTATTACAGTTTTTCTCAGTCACTTTGGTGCATTTCTCACAACACTATTTACATTTGCACAACAGTTAATGCATTTCTCAAATTAGTACAAACTGCAAAACCTAGTAGATAACCTGCAAAAGCGTGTCACTTGCTCAAAATGGAAAGCTCATTCCTCAATAGCAAGTATTTATGTCAATGAAAGTTTCAGTGTCATCAAGATGAAAAGTCCTGACACCATTGTTTATGAACAAGATAGTCAAATGGCTTTGTCATGTTTTCATTATGACAGTTTACTCTGTTAATTTTTTTCCAATGCAAAAAAGTCAGATTTTGGTGACACTGAAAATGCTCAAGACAGCACTATATACAGTTTGCACAGCCATTTGAAAACTACAGTAAAGTTAGACATCACTGCATTTAGTGAGGTATCTGAGTACAAGACACTGAATATGTATGTTTCACATTTTTACGCATTTGCTCTTTGCAATTCTAATATATTCACAGCATTGTGCAAAACAATAAATAGACCCTTATTTACAACAAACATAATTTTTTTTGGGGTAGAGCTGTGCGTTACTGTGAACAATATTGCAGTACATATTGGAACTGAACCTACAACATACTCAGGTCTGTAAATCATGCATCAAATTGTTCAATTAAGAAGACATTTTCAGGAAATAAAGATTTAATTTTTAAAAAATAAAATTAGCTTGACCGATTTTGACAACTAGTTCACCATTTTTGTATGTAATGACTCAAGTAATGAAATGAGGCTATTAGTTTTATATGGAATGACTATTCAGCATTCACAAGTTTAGTTAATTTTGACTGACATGACATAAGCAAATGATAATGTTATAAAACAGCAGAGAGTTGTTTGAAAGCAATCGATGCATGTCTGAAAGCATTTGCAATTTGTTGGAAGGAATGAGAAACTGCTACTATGATGTGCACAATTGACTAATTGTTTTGAGAAATGCATGAACTGTTGTGCAAATGTAAATAGTGTTGTGAGAAATGCACCAAGGCAACTGAGAAAAACTAATTTACAGTGCACTTGTATATTGACAGTATTACTGGCGACCAAGTTACTGTAAGTTTCATTAATTTAGTTTTCGGCTAAGTTCCTTTATTAATCAGGGGTCGCCACAGAGTAATGAATACAGCTGCAACCCATCACTGGGAAACACCCTACTAGCTTACCCAATTCACCTATAGCGCATCTCTTTGGACTGTGAG
The DNA here is from genome assembly GCA_903798195.1 of Danio kyathit. Classification (NCBI taxonomy): domain Eukaryota; kingdom Metazoa; phylum Chordata; class Actinopteri; order Cypriniformes; family Danionidae; genus Danio; species Danio kyathit. Next base: position 21,118,823 of record LR812535.1, on the reverse strand, counting down.
GGGAAACCAGAGCATCCGGAGGAAACACACGCGAACACGGGGAGAACATGCAAACTCCACACAGAAATGCCAACTGACTTAGCCGAGGCTCAAACCAGCGACCTTCTTGCTGTGAGGCAACAGCATCCACTGCGCCACCACGCCGCCCTGTTACTGTAAGTATTACAGTAAATTGGAATTATTCATTTGCAGAGTAAAGGAGCTAAATGATAATCACAGAGCAAGCATCAACTATACGGCAATTCAAGTAACAAACTGTTTACGAGCACTCCCACATCCACTCAGAAGAACTGTATAGCAGAGCTGAATGCCTCAGCGACTGCACAACAATGTCCTTGCATTATAAAGCTTTTCAAAAGTTATAATCGCTGAGCTTCCTTTCACCAATTTAACAACAGAAGCCCAGTTTGTGTTCAACAGCATTTCTAAACACAGGCGCAGTCTTTGAACTTCAGAGGCGCTACTCAACATGAAGAGGCTGGGAAAAAAAGGAATAAAAAAAAAAAAAAAAACAGGAAAGAGCAAAAGAGAGGAAAGAGGGGGGTTTATTTGGATCGTTTTTCATGGAGTGTCAAAAGGGCTTCCACAATCACCAAATCAATCCCGACCTACTGGTAACTGGGAAAGAGGTGAGAGGTGCTTAGCGGTGAGAGAGTGTGAGAAAATAGGGGAGAAAGAGAGATAGAAAGAAAGAAAAAAAGGAGAGAGAGAGAGAGAGAGAGAGAGAGAGAGAGAGAGAGAGAGGGAGAGAGAGAGAGATCAGTTTTCCTGTGAAACTGAAGGAGTAAATCTTACTGGTAATCCCTTATTAAACAGTTCTCAGAAGTTCTTGGTCTTTGTGCGGTTTCTGTTCTTGTCTTCTCTGTCAGTAAAATGTCTGTTAAAAATCCAATAAGAGGGCTGGATGTGGACCACTTGTCACAGCGCTAATACACATCAGTGTGCAGAGTCAGTAGGCGCGCTTAACACAGGCTTTTGCTAATAACAACACCTCAGGACAGAATTCAATTCAAGCATTTAAAAGAGCCGTTTTTTCTAAAACCTGATTTAGAGAAGTCAGGAGACTCACTGTTTACGTTTTCTGTAAAGATAAGGTGACAAAGATACTAAAGATGTCAATCACGTTTACACAATGCTTCCAAAACTTTTGTTTGTCATAAAAAAAATTCAGATCTGTTTTTTTTTTCACATCCGTGCCTTTTGAAACGTGTTTTGACAATTCACAGCCACTGTAAGTGAACGCCAATATCCAGAATGCTGTCTCTCAGAGCACTTTATGACAAAAAACAATTCAGAATATAAAGACAGAAAGTGGTGGATGCTTGAGAACCACTACACTGTCAATAAAATATTACTAGCTTAAATTGTTAAATCAAATGAAATTTTCTAGTCACCTCAACTTCTATTCTATTCTCAAAGTTGGGTTGGGAGCTGGGTCTATTCTACGCAAACTATGATGACTTTCACCTTGATATTTTAGCGCGGATGTATACCTGACTGGTGAGCCGTCTGACAAAAGAGTGCCATTCTGATTCAAATCAGCAGGATGCCCTTCTGAATCTTTCACATACTTCGAAGACACTACTGACTATGCTTACATGGACATCTGTAGTCTAGTTATTTGCCTTAATAGACAATAATATAATTAAGGTGTTTATGTGAAGTGCTTTCATGTAAGAGTTGCCTGTAATTTTGGGTGACTTTACCTGCAGTTCATCAGTTTTACTTTAACTCATGAACATTTCATTCATGCCCCCGTGACAAACTGAGGTATTAGACGCAAATAGGGAGTAAGGACTGGTGAGAGTGTTATGGAATTAATTAACGCACACCAAATGGAAAGAAAAAAAACTTTTGCATTTCACAATGTGTGTGTGTGTGTGTGTGTGTGTGTGTGTGTGTGTGTGTGTGTGTGTGTGTGTGTGTGTGCAGTCCTTTACTGACAGCCGCGTGTGTGGATCTTGTCGGAAAATATGGCAAAAACTCCTACATGACGGTAATAGTTTGATTGCGGTGTTTACTTCAATAATGCCACTAATATCTGCATACTCCACATCTTAATTCCATTTCTGTTTAGTTCAGTTATGAAGTTAGTCGGATTAAGGTAATCAAAATTGCTGTTTGGAGCTTATGTAGGCCTACAGTTCACAATTCATGTTTAACTGAATAAACAGTTAGTAAACACAAGTACATCTTATTGAACATCATTTATATTCATCACCAATTATCATAGTAGAACAGTTTCTCAAGCAGTTTGTGATGCATTTTGGAAACAGGAGATGAGCCCCTGGTCTAATGCGCCACCCGGCTTGAGAAACCCGTTCTCAAAGACTTAGTTTTAGTCATTATTTGGGCAGCACACATATTCTGAATGCCTTCGGCAGACTTCAAATGATCCATTTTAATCTAGATTAATCTAGAGTAAATCCAAGATTACAGTGAGATTAATCTAGATTTAAAAAATTAATCTATGCCCACCTATACTAAAAATATTAAAGGGCACCTATTTTACCCCTTTTTTCAAGATTTAAGATAAGACTGTTGTGAAGTCGGTAAAGTTTCCGCTCAAAATACCCAACAGATTATTTATTATACCTTTGTGTATTTTGGAAATTTAAGCTTTTTTGGCTTTGTAGTTGTTTTTGTTGCCTGTGCCATTAATGGAAATGAGCTGGTTCTCCTCACCCACCGTTTCCACTTGCGTGTCAGAGCCAACTAGATTGCTCACTATTGCTATAATGCCCGATTTACACGGGGCTTCAGCGTCAACGTTTGACAGAGGGTGTGTCTGAAGTTGGGGCTGACGCGATCATCATAGCAGCGTCAGCCAATGAAATTAGTCCGCAATCGACTACTGTCTGAGCTGGTGTATTTGCATAAAGTGATCTGATTGGCTGACGCGTCATTTGGCGCTTGAAAAGTAGAAAAAATTCCCAATTTCTGCAGCAAGCAATGCTGATGGATCCACAATGCAGTTCGGCAATGCCTGACATCACCTATTCAAAGTGAATGGGAAGCGTTGATGCTGACGCCCCGTGTCAATGGGGTGTGATGGGTGTAGCTTCTCTTGCTGCGTCTCACGCATAAGCAGCGCAGTGAGAGACAAGAATGAAGCAGATTATCCTTTTACTACAGTAAGAACTTTACCAACAGTATTTGATGTATTTGCTGTGGAGTTAATTCAAGTCTTTCTACAACAGTGAGTCACACACAATGTCGTTATAAGGTTTCACACACACATACAGACACACATGCGTTCAGCTTTGCACTGTGACAGGATACACATTAACATACAGTGCTGTATGGATATCTGTTATTTTAATGTACAAAATAAACCTGATACAAGTCCATGAACCAGGATTGAATCATCTTCTTTTATAATTGTACTGGCATGAGGCTGTGGTGAAGAATTACAAAGTGATTTTACTGTCTTTATTACAAACATGCACTGTTTTTAAAATGTTTTAAACTTGTAAAACTCATTCTTGAGGTGCTGCTGATCACAAAGAGCTAACTAGATCGTTTAATCCTAGTTGCTTTGTGCACGTCCTGTCTTGTGGATATGATTACACGTATTACTATGGAGACATGTTAATACGCATATGTCAATCAATTCGGTGGGTGGGGAAACCGCACTCCTACATCACGTTGTGGTGGGCCTCAAAATGGGAGGGATTTGGATGCTATTTTTAATGTCAGAAATTTAAAAAAAGAGACTCATTGTCTTTATATCACCCCAATATGACTGTGGACACACTATACCTGCACACAGTTCTGTCCAAACAGCTTACAAAAGATGATTTTCTTCATAGGTGCCCTTTAAGTTACACACACAAAGCTATAAGCTATAGTAAATGATATGGCGGGTATTTCGAGCTGAAATTTCGAATGCACAGTATAGGGATATGACACATGTCTCTGACATCTTATGAAAGGACGTATAATATGCCCGCTATAATTCTTAATGGTATCCGAGGAAGTAGCATCCCAAGTTGTGAACGCGTATCAGTGTATGCTAGCACTTTCAAGCTCAGCAGATGTCCCTCCTACAAATGTGGCAGCCGTTGCAGGTGTATCGCTGTCGCCTCCCCACGCGTAGATAATATCACAGCCACAAAAGAGTTTACAAAACACAGCTAACTGCCAATTATACCAAGCAAGTCGCTGCCTGCATGCCACCTCAATGCAGCGCTCAGGAAGAGCTGCTTTTTTTTCGAAACAGAGAGTGTGTGTGTGTGTGTGTGTGTGTGTGTTATAAGTCTTCCATGTCATGTAAGTATATTTAAGAAGGTGATGATGCATAACCGTATATATATACTGTATAAGCAGGCTCACACACATTAGATACAGTATTCATTATAATGCAGTGGTTTGTGTAACATGAAAAAAAGTTACAGTAGGTGGTGAATGTGTGCTGGATGTGGGATGGCCGTGTGTGTCATATTTGCGCCTTGGATGGAAAACATATTCATAATAACAGCTCTGGCACTGTACTTGCATTAGTGTGCCACTTTAAATGCCACCGGGTTAATTAGATCTCTGATTACTGTGATTCACATGTGTGAGTCTCATCAAAAGAAATACAGTACAGCCAAGCACATATTAAGAAGCAGGGCTGCACTGATTTAGAAAAAAAAATGACATTGTTTTTTTTGTTTTCTGCTGTGATAAATATTTAATATATGACAATTAAGGAAAATTTAATCAGATCACTTATATACTTCTTTTTTTAAATAATAATTAAGATGTTGTAGTTTTTGTTTTTTGTTGTATTAAACTAAATAAATGTTAATATCAATTATATATTTATAGAGGGTTGGTCCACAGTGTACTTTTAAGGCTTGGTTGTGTTTATAAGATGCAAAGCAATGTGCGCTTATGCTTCATTTGTAGAAAATCATGTTATTTTTTCATATATCTTACTTAGTTCCTCTGAAAGGCCCGCCCTCAAGAGGCTCTGATTGGTCAGCTAACATAATGTGCTGTGATTCGATGACCGGCTCCAAGTCACCATAAAAAGAGACATGTGCCTTCAAGCATGCGCTTTTGCGCTGTGTAAACAGTCAGTCACAGTAGCTGTTAGCCATATCTGTTTGTGCCTAAATCAGACAGAAAATGAAGAGCACACCGCTGAACCTCATGCTTGCTCGCTAAAATTAAATCTGACAAGTGTCTTTCACATATATTCAGAATAAGCATCTGTAAGTAATATAAAACACTCTCATATCTTTTGCGAGTTCATGATTTGAGATGTACAATGCAGGGAAAGCGGCTGCAAAGAGAGACACTGCAGCGCTGGTAAAGATTGTGGCTGTTTACAGCAGTTTGATAAATGTGAATTTGTAGCTAAATTGTTAACGGTGCCAAACAGCATTTCCGGTTGTTTACATCCCTCTTTAAGTCCTCGCTACAACATACCATTAACGCTAGAAACTGTGCATGTAATAGATCAATTTTAATAAATAAAATCACTTACAGGTTGTGACTCACAATCCACAGGAGTTTTTTAGCTGAATCCAGCACTGAACTGGAAGAGATGAAGCTGTCCTTTGTCAAATGCTAGCTATATAATTTTTATAATTCTCTGGAACATAATTAAAATTGAACTGTAAGCACTTCTCTCTTTGTGTTGTGTCCTTTGGAAGCCCAAATACAGAAACAGAAGAAGCTCTGTGGAAATAGCTGCGTTTGGACGGCATTTTCTGCTACATTACAACACTACAGTGCCTCTGGCCACACCCCGTTGCTGTGCAGGGTGAATGCACGCAGTGAATGCTCGTAACCTGGAGCATTTGTGATCTCATTAACCCGGATGTATTTTTTGAAGTCCCCAAATTCGTTCGCTGTATGCTTTGCTAAGCTAACTCTGTAAAAGCCAATGTCTTCCTTTGCATTGGACTTTGAGCATATTACATTCATGTATTACATTCATACATACACGCTGTTTATGTGCACACAGCTACATTACACATGAACTAAAGTTTAAAAAATGATATCGTAGTGGACCACCCCTTTAATATGATAAATAATAAGTAATAATAATTATTACATTTTTATGATTATTATTAAATACGTTGTAAAAAATAACAATGTTATGCTGGAATTTTTTATGGATTAATTCAGTATGATTATAAAACAATGCCAATAATGTTTTATTGTGATTGTTATTAATATTAATCAAAATAAAAATATTTTTGTTTTGTACAACAAAGATTTTGAGCAATTTAATGACTGTAAATAGTTATAATTAATTATATACAGTAAAATAAATATTTTGACCAAGACAGTCAAAATAAAAATAATTTTATTTCATTATTATTAAAATCAGCTTTAATTGTGATCATTATTAAATATATTTGTAAAAATAACAATAAAATTACACATATACAATACACATATACAATACTAATAATATTTTTGTCATGTGTGACAGTGAAAATAAAATGTCACGCCCACAACCCAAAAGGGTTTTCACAAAGGTTTTCTCTACACACTACACACTACACTACATAATTCAGAAATAATGTCAAAAACTGCAGGAAAATGGAGAAAAAAACATTTCAGTTGTAAGTCGCTTTGGACAAAAGCGTCTGCCAAATGACCTAATGAAAATGTAAAATGTAAATAATAATTATTATGATGATTTTATTGTGATTATTTTATTAAACTGTTAAAAATTGAGTGTAAAGTAAAAACAACAGAGAAATAAAATTAATTTCAATATAAAATTACAACATTAACATTCACATATTTAACCCAAACCTCTGAAACTCTGGGACACAAAGCATTTTATTTTAATATATCATGTAGTCGAATAAGGAGACATTTGGACAAGAAAATCAGGACGATTTCAAGACAGGAATATGAAGTATTGGAGAACGATGGACCATGCACTGTGAAACAAACCAAGTCATCGGTCAATGTCTCCAGAGTTTGGGGAGAATTAATTTCCAGTCAAATTAAATATAGATCACATGTGTTAGGTGCAGTGACTGCAAATTCATTTAGGTGTCTAAAGAACCGCTTCCAGGCCTGTCAATAAGTCAGCCACTTGTATCACTGTAGCCGTGGGTCTAAAGGACAGACACTACAGTCAAAAGCACAGTTTATTCACGAACCTCTCAGTTTTGAGATTTTGACTTTTCATAAAGCATTTTTTATTACTCCAATGGAAAGAAAACACACAAAATATATTTTTAAGAGTTTCATTTGTCACACTTATTAATTTGTGTCTATAGATTTTAATTACAATTCATATTTTTAAAAGCTGTTTTCTCAAAATGTGCTTTTTTTTCGCCTGCCTTGTTATAAATCTCCAGCTCTAATTACCAAACTACACAGTTTTAGGTATATTTGTTTATACATAATTTACCTGATTAGAATTTTTATGCAGTTTTTTTGCAACAACATGTTGTGAATTATGTAGTGATAAAGTGAGAAAACCTTTTGGGTGGTTGGCGTGACATTGTATTTTCACTGTCACACAAAATAAAAATCAACATAATTAGTGTTGTCAGTGCTGTTCTTTTAACTCAGAGTATATACAGAAATCAGAGAGGGAAATTCAATACCTTTTAAGACCTTTTTAAAGATTCTTTCCATACATTTTAAACCTTAAAACCACTTTAGGTTTCACAGAAACACTGGCGAGATTTTAACTTACAGTATATTTACTAAATATTAATGTAAGAAACTAATCCAAAACAAACATTATTCATATACTGAATAAAAATCTATTAAATCTAGCTAATTCAGCAGGTGGCACCTATAGAATTGCAGAAATAATGGTGTTGCCTTAGTTACTGCAGTAAACAAAACAGCATGATGTCAAATCTAGTAGGATTTTATTGCTTTCATAAACTACACAGCATCCTGATATTCGCTGATTTAATTCAGGCAAACTTTGGCATACAGCCATACATTGCATTATCAAAAATTATATAAAATGTAATACCTTGCAAAATAGCATTAAAGACTTTTTAATACTTTTTAAAGGCCTTAAATTTATCTACATTGATTAATCAAGTTTCAATACTTGTTTAAGACCACACGGACACCCTGTAACTCTATAGAATGGTTTGTGTGTCATACGTCACTGCGTCGTGCCACTGAATACTTATTAAAATTTTTAAATATTTAAATTGCATTAATTTAAAAAAGAGTGGATTAAGCCATATTTAATCAATTGTCATATTTAAGTCGGTGAAAGAGTGGATTAAGTTATATTTATTCAAACGGACTTAAAACTACAAAAAAAGCCATTTTTACTGCCTAACTGTCAACTAACTATTTACAAAATAATTGTGAAATCTAACCTTCAAATTTGTGTGCAAGAAATATATGCAAATTGGAACATATTTAGCTAAATACTGCCTTATTTGTGTATTTAAACATTTTTGAAAACCTGTAATACACAAAATATGTGCAATTCTTTATTTAATCAATCAGTCAACTGAGCAAGTCAAACTATTAGTTTTTTTTTTTTTTTTTTTTTACTCTATTGACCCGTCTTAATCAAGCAAAGAAACAAAACTGCTGAAAGAGGTTTTCTTAAAAAGTGTGTCATCTCTAGTGAGGACTTAGAGAAACTTGTTCAGGCTTTTATCACCAGCAGAGTGGATTACTGTAACGGCCTCCACATTGGCCTTCCCAAAAAGACAGTCAGACAGTTGCAGCTCATCCAGAACACTGCGGCCAGGATTATGACCAGAACCAGAAAATCAGAGCACATCACACCTGTCCTCAGGTCTTTACACTGGCTCCCAATTACATTCAGAATAGATTTTAAAGTATTATTACTTGTCTATAAATCACTACATGAAATTCCAAACGTTCAGTCAAAGCAGGGAGACTCCGCCTTCAACCCCCCCCCCCCCCCCCCCCCCATGCTGGAATCAGCTTCCAGAAATGATCAGATGTGCTCCAACATTAGGCACATTAAAATCAAGACTGAAAACACATCAGTTTAGCTGTGCCTATACTGAATGAGCACTGTGCTAAGTCTGACAGATCGCACTATTATGTCTTGCTTTTCATCTTTTTAAAACCTGTTTAACACATTTTAATCTGTTTTTATTCATTTTTATTCTTTGTTTTTGTTTTCTTATACTTGTTTCTTTTATTCCTGTTTATGTAAAGCACTTTGAATTACCATTGTGTATGAAATGTGCTATATACAGTAATAAACTTGCTTTGCCGTGCCTCTCCTTCATTAAAAAGCAGCAAACATCACATACAGTCAACAGTGACTCTATTAGCCTTTAAACATTACTTACTGCTACTTTACATTGACTAAATAAACTTAAAAATACACAGTAACTGTTATCATGACATTTACTGGGATCATGATACCGAGTAAAAGTGCACAACAGCCCATCCAGTCCTCTGCCTGCTGAGACTAATGAGAGTAATAAGGCATTTCATTGCAGCCATTATTAAAACGCACAAGGAAACAGACACAAGGTCTCGTTTTAAAAGGCTTGCTCTCACAGATTCAACTTTAAAAGGCTTCTGTGTGCAGAACTATTAGCTTTTTAGGCAAGCCATGAGCATTAAGCCTGTAGGTTTTCTATTAATGGTTGAAATATTTTATACACTGCCATTTAAGTGTGCAGTCAGGGGAAAAAAAAAAATTTATGCAATAAGGATGTATTAAATCAATCAAATGTGACAGTATAGGTATTTATAATGTTATAAAAGATTTCTATTTTAAATAAATGCTTTTAACTCGATAGAATGGTTTGTGTGTCATGTGTCACTGAAAAGTTTTGGTTTTGAAATTGCATTCATTCATTATTACTGTAGTTTATACTGTATGTTAAATTACCACCATTTATAAAACCACAATGATTTGTCATTGATTTAAATCAATATTTCATAAATTAATTAATGTATTTACAATTAATACCATAATTAAGTCTATAATAACAGGGGTAAATGTGTTAAGGAGTGCAAATATGTACAAAAATCTCACATTCACATGTTTTTGACATTTAATATTAATATAAAGTAATATTTATTACATTTATTGTGATTGTTTATGAATATATTAAACTAAAATGATAGATTATTTTGTTTGGGAATTCTTTTTTATTAATATAATTTATTAATATAATTATTGATATATTTAAAGCATCTTTAAACAACATACTTTCTGTTTCTAAATATTATTTATACTTGTGTTTCAAAACAATTATGTTAGGGAGTGCAAATGTATACATTATATATTTGTAACATCTTTAAACAACATATAGTGCATCCATTTTTTTAAAATATTTTTATATATGTTTATCATTTTTTATAATAAAAAACATATGCTGTTGCAAATATCTGAAAGCAATAAAGTAAAAGAAATCATACAAGCTTATGGAAAAAAAGGTTAGGCCAAGACATTGACTCATTTGATCCATTTAGCTCCATCACCCTTGTTTGTTTAACATGGGTGAAAAGACTTCAACAAGTCAGAACTGAAAAAGAGAAAGATCTCTGGATGACAGAATCAGACAGAGACAGGTAGCAACTGAAAGACTGGCAGGATACAAATACCACACTGAAAAGAGGTGAGGAAAAACACTCCGATTTGACACGGCTCTTCATAAACCAGGGCAAACAAACCAAATAAACACCCACTCCACTAATTCCTCTAACAGTAAGCCAGGTACACGGATATGAGCATTTTGTTGAAGGAAAGGCTGATCTAAAGAGCATGCAAATACACCAAGATCATTTCTTACACAACTGTTGCAGGTAAAAAAAAAGAGCAATTTTCAGAGGAACCAAAAACACAGAGAAGGCTCAAAGCATGTGCAGTATATAAAGTAACTCTACCTTGTAGTAGGACTCCCTTGTTTTTCCTGTAAAAAGGACTTCCTGGCCATATTGGAGGACTGGACATACTGTAAAGAAAACACAGAGGAGAAAATGATGAGAAACTGACACAAATAGTGGATCTACAACTGGCAGACGGACTGCAATCCTAAAACAGCAAAAAAGATTTTAAGAGATAATCAGTGCTATAAATACAACAAAACCAAGAGACTAATGCCAATTTTGGTTAACACTATAAAATCATAATTTAACATTGGACCACAGTTCAAGTCATTATGTTTAGAGTTCATGTTACCGCAGTTGAATTTAATAACATTAGGTGATGCAACAAGAGAGCACACTATGCTGTAAAATGTTTTATGGATGCTTTGGGTTTTTGCCAGGTTTTTTAAGCAGGGCTGATACATATCATATCTGAGATATTTGTAATCCATACAGACCAAGACCCCTGGTATGAGATGCATGTGAACTGCAGAATAATTGTAAAGTGTATCTATTATTTGCATAAGCTTTTTAAATCCATTCACATGTAAGAGGTGCAAATAAGAACTACATTTGCTACATTTGGCTAAAATGCATCTCAGAGGGTGTGCAAATATTAAAAATGAGTTCACTTTCTTACAGTCTTGGACAAGTAAACATGGTCTTGGTGAGAAAAGTTTGGCAAACATAAACAACTGAGAGAGAAAACACATGTGTATCAGTACATTGAGTCTGTGCATTGACTCTTAAAATGAATTTTGCAATAAAATAAAATAAAAAAAAACAAAAAAAAAAAAACACTGCTCTTGACTGATTTATTTTTTTATTAAAAATGATTAATTAGCATTTGATTTCCACAGTTAAAAAATTGTATTATATAATATTATGTTTTATATATGATAACGTTTTGTCAGAACTTAAGAATATGTTATATTGGACTTACTGTAATGACTTTTTAATTGTATATAAACATGTTTGTAATTTATATTAGTTAGGCTAGTTGTTACACATTTAAGATATTGTATTATATAATATTATGTTTTATATTTGATTACATTTTTGTCAGTACACTGTAAACAATTTTTGTATTGAATTACACATTATTAAACTGTAATATGAACTGGATTATACCGTAGGACAGTTATGCAGTATGCTACTGGATTTTAAAGTTTCATTGTGAAGCTTCCTGTATATTTTACAGTAACAAGATACATGCAATACTGCAAATGCATATACAGAAAGATAAACGGTGCTGTAAATGTAAATACGGTATTTTTGCTGTAATTGATTTACAGTAAGTTACTGGCGAAATGCTGTCAGTACGTTACTGTAGATACTACAGGAAATTATTAACAGTGTACCATACCTAATATTTGAGCTACTCTTCTGAATTTTTACTTGTATATATATAATGTTTGAAATTGATAATAGTTAGTCTACTTGTTTACCTGTATGCTAATAAAAAAGACCTGATTCATAACTCAAAAAACTACTGAGAGAGAAAACGCATGCGTTTCAGTATATTGGGTTTGTGCATTAACTCTTAAAATGAATTCTGTAATAAAACTAAAACGAAACAAAAAACACTGCTCTTGACTGATTTTTTTTATTAAAAGGAATCATTTGCATTTCATTTACACGGTTAAAAAATTGTATTCTATAATATTTTGTTCTGTGTTTGATAACCTTTTTGTCTGTACTTAGGAATACGTAATATTAGATCTACTTTACAGACTTTTTACTTGTATATAAACATGTTTGTAACTTATATTAGTTAGGCTAGTTGTTACACGTTTAGAATATTGTGTATACTGTATATTGTGTATAAACAAATATGTTTTATATTTGATTACTTTTTTGTCGATACACTGTTAAATTTTTTTGTATTAAATTACACAGTATACGGTAATATGAACTGTATTACACTGTAGGACAGTTTTCCGATCC
>LR812535.1:21066067-21101067 GCA_903798195.1 Danio kyathit | reverse complement strand
CAGAGTTTATCCGCATCTCTGTTTTCTGACACTGCCTTCTGATCTGAATGTTTTGCGCTTCAAAGGTTACAAAATATTTTCCTGTGGATTAGCTGCTCAGTTTCTATCAATTATCGGCTCGTGTGCGATTCTTCCTCCGTCTCACCGTGAGCTTCACAAATCTAATCAGGAGCAGTCTAATCTTCAATTTAGCCCTCGATCCACTTTCTGCCTCCCTGTAGATTCACTATGTGCAGACATTGGCTCTGTCATCTCGCCGTTCTTAATCTTCTTAGAGTATATTAACTAATTGAGAATTAGAACAAACAGAGGTGGCACAGAGCTTTGAGCACATTTGTCTACATGCTGTATTTAACACTACAACCACCAGGGCAGTCATTTTCACCAATGGGACATATTATGCCCCTTTTCATAAGTCGTCGAATAAATCTCTGGTGTCCCCGGAATGCATGGGTGAAGTTTCAGCTCAAAATGATACACAGATCATTTATTAAAGCTTGGCAAATGCATGTGTCTCTTTAAATGCAAATGAGCTCACACTTTTCAGAAGAGGGTGTAGCCTGCTGTTCTGACAGAAACTATAAAAAAAGCAGATTTCAAAATGACAAGTAGCAAAAAGCAGCCTTAAATGATGTAGAGGAAGAGCTTACAAATTCTAGACTGAACCAGGACCTTTCTGAGTAGTTAGTAGATACATGTATGAATATATGTATGTATGTAAAGTTGATTAAACTCATCGGCCAATGTGTTATTGCTCTATTCCAATGAGCTGAACTTTGCAAATAAGCATTACACTATTATTAGTACTATTAACTTATCTTTTCAGAAAATGTAAAAACATTATCTGTCATCTGACTGTACAGTAAATAATACATGTGTAGCGTGGCTGAAAACCAAGTGGCAACCTCCCGCTCTCCTTCGTGAAGCCAATACGGAAGTAACTGAAACTGCAATTCATCGACTCGCCTTTGGGGGCTGGCTCCAGGAACTGCAGATGTTCACTGAAACCGCGGTCACACTGGACTTTACTCCCCATAGACTTCCATTCATACGCACGCGAATGCGTCAGATCCGTCGAGTTTCGCAGGTTGCTGAAGTGCAAAGTTCGAGCTTGGTGAACTCTGACCTAGGAAATCGCATCACTTGACTGCGTGAGATCAATCCAGGATCAAAACATGACCTCTCTGAACTGAAATTTTAAACATGGAGCAATCGCTTGCTTTTTTAAATGTCTTATCATCTTGTTTAATCCCGCCCCTTCTCGCAGCGCCGTACGACAGAATTTCGCAAGCTCAAACTCTAGTGTGTCCGCAGCTTTACTGCAATGCTAAACTGGCCAATTTTACACCTGATAAAAACATGTTTACAGTCTGGCACAAAAATGGTTGTGGTACATATAGCTAATATTACCCTTCATGTAACCTTCAGTATGTCTGATAATATTTTTTCCTCTGGAGAAAGTCTTATATGTTTTATTTCGGCTAGAATAAAAGCAGTTTTTTTTTTTTTTTTACCATTTTATGGTCAAAATTATTAGCCCCTTTAAGCTTTTTTTTTTTCGACTGTCTTCAGAACAAACCATTGTTATACAATAACTTGCCTAATTACCCTAACCTGCCTAGTTAACCTAATTAACCTAGTTAAGCCTTTAAATGTCACTTTAAGCTGTATAGAAGTGTCTTGAAAAATATCTAGTCAAACATTATTTACTGTCATCATGGCAAAGGTAGAATACATCAGTTATTAGAAATTATTAGAGCTATTAATACTATTATGTTTAGAAATGTGTTGAAAAAAATCTTCTCTCTGTTAAACAGAAAAAAATAAGCGGGGCTAATAATTCAGAAGGGCTAATAATTCTGACTTCAACTGTATGCTGGATAAGTTGGCGGTGCATTCCGCTGTGGCGACCCCAGATTAATAAAGGGACTAAGCCAAAAAAAATGAATGAATGAACAGACAACAATTAATGTCAGTGCAATCTATATGAACAATCTAGAATGACTGCTATGGCTATTCCTCTTCCAGTAGTTTCCTTGTAATCTCACAGTAATTCATAACTTCTTGATTTAGTGGCTAATTCGTATTCATTTGTATGATCTAATTCATACATGTTTGCTCATTCCCCAAGGTTTAAGGGTGGAGTTTGGGGGAATGCCTCCTTTTAAGAATTTTACTTTCTCATCTGAATGAAAAAGTATGAATTTATATAAATTATCCACTTTTTTGACAAAACATAAAATCAACACAGGCTCATTGAGAAAATGTGCTCTGGTGTACATTTCTGACAACCGAGAAATGTGTGCTCACAGGTATATATGGCTGCATTTTATGTGTAAAATGAGCACCACGTCGCGAAACTGCCCACTGGTTACCTCCGTATGGATGCCTTTTTCGGTGTGACTGGTTTTCTCAGTAGCTTGCCACATACGGCGCCAGACTTGGGAGGTAAATCGGAGTGGAACCAGGGTTTGAGTCTAGCAAAGGACGATGTGCCACAGTCCAGGTAAAACAAAACCCCAAAAAAGTTCCTGGTAGAAGCATGATGGTTTTTCTCTTCTAGTTTGCTTTTGAAAACACTGTCGGTTGGGTTTAGGGTATGGGTGGGTCAGTCGACATGAAACTGATATATTATGAACAAAGACAAGCTGGTCTGTTTCTCTCACAGATTCGCACAAGAAAGACATTAATATTCGCTGTAATGTACTGTATACAGTGGCTACTGGTGCACTTACAAAAATGACATGTATGAGAAAACGTGCCCCAGTAACATGTTTGAAATTGGCAAAAATGTACACAGCTGCATCTAGTGGATTTGTGAAAACAAAAACTGCAAGACAGTGTAGTGCAGGGTATATATTTGTTGGTTCTGAAAAATGTAGTCCTGGGAACATATTTCCAATGAGCCTGGGTTGTGTAAAGTAGTTATGTTTCCTCGTGTGATCGGATTGGTAGTTCTAGTGATAAAAACAGCCTGGTCATGCAGGTTGACGAGCTGTTTTGGCTCTGGAACCGATTCTCTGAAGACAGTACGGTACAGTCAAAAGACTGTGTGCCACAGGCAATAAACACACCACTTCACATTGGCTAATCTCAGCAGGGCTGTCAGTATCTTCAGGTATCTGCCCTGACAATTGAGGATAATTTGGTGTGAGAAGTAATGGAACCTCTCTATTTCTTTACGGATCCATTAATTACAGTGTTCCGTCAGAATGTGTTTGATTTTTTCCCCGTTTCTCTTTTTTTCCCCGTTGAGAGTGATTAAAACATATCTCAGCACAGCTCAGACACAGCTTGAGACGAACATCTTCATTAGCATACTAGTCGCCTAGCAACTGAAACATCTCTAACTTTCAACTTTTCCAAGATTTTTTTTTTCTCTAACCTCACACCTGAGTACAGCATGCAGTCATTACTAATGTACAGGATCCACCAGTTCTGCATCCATTTATCACCTACATGAAAAAGAGCACCAACTTATAATAAAGCAAAAATAGTAATTGGCTTGTTACATTTAATTTACTTGCTGCCATAATAAATGAAACCTGCATACAAACAGTATAAAACTATTCACTTTAATAAAAATGAAAACTTAATTTATTTATTTATTTAAAATCAAAATATAATTATTTTTGTGTGTTTTAATAATAATAACAACAACAACATTCAAATTATTATTATTATTATTATTATTATTATTATTATTATTATTAATATCAATATTAATAATAAATTAGTATTAAATAATAATAATAATAATAATAACAACAACACAAAACAACACCAACAACAGCAATAATGTTATTATTATTATTATTATTATTATTATTATTATTATTATTATTAATATCAATATTTATAATAAAATAATAATAATAATAATAATAACAACAAACCAACAACAATATTATTATTATTATTATTATTATTATTATTATTATTATTATTATTATTATTAACACTAATAATATTGTTTGTCATGTTAACAATAATAATATTATTGTTAATAATAATGATAATGATAATGATGATGATGATAATAATAATAATAATAATAAAATTTATAATAATGACAATAATAATGACAACAACAACAACAACAACAACAACAATAATGTTATTATTGTTATTGTTGTTATTATTATTATTAATAACATTTTAATAATAGCGATAACAATTAATTATTATTTTATTATATTATTATTATTGTTATTATTATTATGTTCTGTTTTCTATAAAAATCAATACAAAATGTATAAAAACTAATTATCTAAACATCTTATATAACACTAATTGTTATATATTCCTTTTGAACAAACTATTTTCTAAATAAGCATTAGAAAGAGACTTCTACACCTGTCTAAATTTTTCTATATTTTTTATTATAATCCATATCGGAAAAGCTTCATGCTGAAAGACAAAAAACTACCATATATATCTATTTTTTCTATTCTATGACGAAAAAAGTTCTACAAGCACACGACTATTGATGTAAAGAATTTGCTACCACTAGAAGAAGACACAGAGAGAAGAAAGGCTGTTCCCCATGCAGTCTTTGCAGTCAGTAAAAGTGTTTATACTCCTCATGCACATATGCTTTATATCAGGTTACAGCTCCGGTATGTGTTGCCATGGACACGGCATGCCTCATGATAGACGACCCAAGTCCTTTTTTTAATCAGCTGTAGGAACTGAAGGAGAAAAAAAAAAAAGCTGGAAAGCTTTTATGATATTACGTTATTTATATGTTATTATGTGCCCTCCACTCCCTGAACATAATAAAAAGAAATGAGATCTCCCATTGCAATTATTTGGCCCATGGTTCCGCCTGTAAAATTTAACACATTCAAAGGAGGGAACAATCAAACAGCTGCTGATGGAGTTTAAGCCTGTGAGTTCCGATATACATTCATATCAATAGCGGCTATTGTTCTTGAGTAAAGGAACCATTACTGTTGCTCATACTTAGTGTTTATGATTTGAACAAACTCCTAATGCCAAGTATTCAACTTACTGTACAGCCGTTTGTGCTGTGATATTAATGATAATGTGTGCTACTATTTTTTTCAAACATGTTTATCACCTGGCAGACTGTAAACTAGATTTAAGGCAGGAAAAAAGAGCTTGGGACTGGGACAGTAAGGGGCCGATCACACTGAAACTGCTTTTTGCATTGAGAGGCACCTTTTTTGAATGATTTACTAATGGCCGCGCAAGTATTGCGCGCTGCTTATGTGCCCTGCGTTCCTTGCGTTTAAACGACCTGCTGCACCTCGCATTTTTGCCATTGCGAGATCAGTGTTGCCAACTATTTTCAATGAAAAGGTTCTAAGCTCTTCCCAAAAAGTCGATATGTCGCTGGATTGCGTCATACGTCAATTTGCATATTGATGACGTCATCACGTCCAAATGTTTCTGGTTAATAAAGCGATATTTATACACTCTAAAAAAATATTGAGTTTTTTATTTAAACCAATGGTTGAGTTAAAAATATTAGGTGCTTTGTTGAGTTATTTTTAACCTTTTTTGGGTTATTTAATAATAACTCAACCAGTTGGGTTAAATATTTGGTGCTTTGTTGGGCTATTTTTTAACATTTATTGGGTTATTTATTTAATAACTCAACCAGTTGAGTAAAAAATTACATTTTTTAAAAGTCAACTGATTTAACTGACATAGAACAGCTGTATTATTATGCGTACGTAATGTTGTTTTTGAGTTATAATGTTTATTTAAGCTCTAACGCAATAATGTTGTTGTTTTTTTAATCAAATTACCTCTCTGTGTCATGTGTTTTATATCTTTTTCACCAGCACTATTAATTGTTAATGATACAAACGCACACTACATACCCGATCTATATTAAATGGATAAAAACGATTAAGTGTCTGTAACTTAAAATGTAATGGAAATAAAGCATTTTCAATACTTTTGAAAACTGTACGTTATTTATTTACACAGCCATAATTATAAAATTAATAGTAGTACTAGTAATAGTAGCAACAGTAATACCAGAATGGAAAAAAATTACATTTAATCTAAATAACCCAATGCATTGGGTTAAATTTTATAACTCAATGCACTGGGTTAAAATAACCTATAGTTGGAAGGTGCTATAATAACCTATAGTTAGGTTATATGTTGTTGTATTTTTAACCCAAGTATTTTAACTGAGTATTTGCATTACACTTTATGTATGAATGTCAATTTAACTAAACTTATTGCTGTTTGAATACAGTATCAGTATAGATGTGTAGTGAATTTGCAGTAATCTCTCAGATGTAATAAACTCAGACAAGTTCCGAAATCTTCACTAAAATATCTGTGATTGTGAACAAGAAAAAGAATAAACGGTCAAATTAAACTGTTACATTTAAAATAAAGTCATTGCCTAGCTACATAAAAATCGCAACACAGTTCTTATTTTCTTGTCAACAAAAAAAGCCAGTGTGATGCGCCTCGTGTTTTTGAACATAAAAGCGCGCAAAATGCTCGCGGCCATTAGGGGCCAATCACACCAAACGCACTTTTCCATTCTACAAATGCAAGGCGCACCACACTATCTTTTTTCATAAGCAGTGTGCAAAACGCTTGTGGCCATAAGTAGATAATTTAAAAAAGGCGCCTCTCAACGCAAAAAGCACGTTTGGTGTAATCGACCCCTTAATAAACCATTTAATATGCACCTCCCAGCGCAAAAAAAAAACGCGTTCAGCCCCTTAGTAAACCACTTACTCTAAAACATGTGCCTCTCAACACAAAAAGCACGTTCGGAGTGATCAACCCCTTTAGTAAACCACTCAAAAGATGCGCCTCTCAACGCAAAAAAAACACGTTCGGTGTGATTGGCCCCTAAGACAGTGCCTACCAACCACTAAGACCACCCTAGCATAGTCATGGAAAACACTCTATGAGTAAGTGTTTTTTTTTTTTTTTTTTTTTTTTGCTTAACCTTGGTCTGGTTAATAATATTTCTACTTGTCCTGCACAAAAAAAAAAAAAAATTTAATTAGTTTAAAAAAAAAATGTATTCAAAATTATTCTCCATCCTGTTGTTTTTATTTTGTTTGTTTGTTTGTTTTCTTTTTCAAATATTTCCCAAATGATGTTTAACAGAGCAAGGAATTTTTCACAGTATGTCTGATAATGTTTTTTCTTCTGGAGAAAGTCTTATTTGTTTTATTTCGTCTAGAATAAAAGCAGTTTTTAATTATTTAAAACCATTTTAAGGCCAATATTATTAGCCCTCTTAAGCAATATTATTTTTTGTTAAACATCGTCTACAGAAAAAAACACTGTTATAGAATGACTTGGCTAATTAACCTAATTAACCTAGTTAAGCCTTTAAATTGCTCTTTAAGCTGAATACTGGTAACTTGAAAAATATTATGTACTGTCATCATGGCAAAGATAAAATAAATCAGTTATTATAAATGAGTTATTAAAACTATTATGTTTGGAAATGTGTTGAAAAAACTCTTCTTTTCATTAAACAGAAATTAGGGAAAAATATACAGGGGACTAATAATTCAGGGGGGGCTAATAATTCTGACTTCAACTGTATGTATTTTTATATGCACATATATAAAATAAAAAAATATATATTAACATAAATAAATTCAATAGATATATTGTATAGATAAAATGCATGTACATAATCAAAATCAATTAGAACAAGTGACATTACCATCAACCTTATTGTTGAACGGTGTCCTATCATTGTCTCAGCAAGTTTTGCATGGGCAAGCACCACTCATTTTATTAAACCTGTTGTATAACAGATCTTGAGGGGTGGAGGGATAGGTGTTACCTTGAGGTACCGGACCTGGAACAGCACAGAGCACTACCTCTATCTGCATATGCATATCCCGGTAATCTAAGCGGAAACAACCCCAACTGCCTCCCGCTGAACCTCTTTGAACCTGCTCTGTGGGATGAGGCTCGCTCCTTCAGCTGAAATGCTTTTTAATCAAATGTTAACGCCAGTTATGAGATCCAAAACCTGTTTCTTCAGAGCTCCGGTGGTGCGGCTACGACCGTCTGAGCATTTTCTAAAATGTTAACATCAATGGGGAAGGGCACTCTTTTGCCCTTGTTGGATGTTTGAACGTAAAACACACGCGGAGTCTTGCTGGGTATATACCCCATCTATTTTTAATCCGGCGCTCTGTCTGTTTGCTCTGTCAATGCAAACACTCGTACCTTTCAAGGAACAGCCGATTTCCCCTTCCTCATGAGAAGCATGCCTGGGTTATTCATTTTTAAACAAAGCTTACCTCCTTTTGCTTGATTCTGTAATCTCATTTCAAATCCTATCGCCCACTACATTTCCCTATACCCCTACAATCGCAATCCTCTTTAACTAATCTGAAGTCTAATTGGTGCCAGCACCGGTTCTCCCCTGTAGGTTACTCCTCGCCTTGAGGTTTTTAACTTTTGTTCCTGTGAAATCTGAGCTGCCCCTGCCCAGGCTTGCTGCTTACAATGAAAGCTTTCTCGGGGCCAGAGGATTGTGAATGCTGAATATAATTATTGGAAGGTTTTTCAGAGCAAAATCTTGAAGATTTTCTAAAAACAAGCTACATATTGCATGATTTAAAGGTAACAAGCTAACTAGTAAAACCTGTGCCAGTAAACTGAGGCCTCTTGGAGCATCTCTGTTAGCGTGCCCACCTACCAGTCTGGAAATGTTGCTTTAAACCCCTCGTTTTGTGCGTTCATGTAAAGAAGTAGGGGTCTCCCAATTCTCTTTATCTTTTACGGAGATATTTCAGGACCACACTCGAAACCAAGGGATATGAACATTTTCCAGAATACATCATCTACATCAGCAAGGCTGCACACGTAAGTCAGGAGATGCACAAGTTAGTATGTTTTGTCATTATTACAAATTTTTACATCAAACAAGCGTATGTTTTAATACATTCATAACCGCGTTCATGTTTTACCGTCATGCTAAAAAAAAAAACGCTACAATAAAAAATGCTAAATTTTGCTATCTGTAATCCCTAATAATAACTCCTGTATAGCAGTCCCACAACATCCTTGACACTCCAATACTCTGTCAGAAAAGTCTAGGGGCTGTAAATGAGCTTTCTACAGTGTCTGGTATAATGTTAGTGTCGTTTTCATGTGTTTACATACAGTAGATGAATATGGCCAGGGTGTAAATGCACAGTACAGTAGGCATGGTCCGGTATATAAGATTCTGATGGTATGATAACCTTGGATAAAAATATCACGGTTTCACGGTATTGTGATTACTGCTCTAAAATATATTCTTTTTAAATATCTGGGTAAAAAAGTTTTCTGCAGGTTTCATCACATCAAATTTAAGATTTTTTAAGACCTTTTTAAAATCATTATGAATGAAATTTCAGACTTTCACATGGCAAAACGCTAATAATTTTCAGTAATAACCATTGAATTTATTTTTACTTACCCCATTAAAATGAAAATTCTGTTATTTCTTAGCCACATATTTTAAATAATTTTAAATAAACTCTAGCTCTATACATATATATTTTTATTAGCATAACTTTTCTTTTGTAAAAAGGCAAGTTTTAAAAAAACATAATAAACTAAATTTATGCACAACAAATTTATGCATAAAAACATGGAGAACTTTTAAACAAATGTTATTGTAAGGATGTAAGGAAGACAATTAAACCATATTGCTAAATAGTTAATAATTGTTAATTTTGTTAAACGTTTTTTTTTTTTTTTAGATTGATTTGTTGGTTGTACTGATTGGCCATAGCTTTACATTAACAATTAGTGAAAATTAAAACTCGTTTAAAAGTATTTAAGACCCACAACAGCATATTTCAGTGAATTTAATACTTTTTAAGGGCTTAAATTTAGTTTATGAAATTTTTTAAAAAATTAAGACTTTTTTTCCCCTTTGAACACAATATATTTTATTTTGAGAAACATTTATAATATTTTGGAAGAGTAAACATGTCAGGCTGAATAATTAAAATCAATCATTGACTTCTGCAGTCTTCATTAGTTTTTAAAAACACAGATTTCTTTACAATTTAAAACAGCATCTTTGTATATATTCTCTACTGGAGATACTGTTGTCTTAAACGTAAAAAAAAAAAAAAAGTAAATAAAAAATCTTACACATACCTTAGGAATGGTATAGCAGAATATTTTGGGGGTTTTAAAACCTTGACTTTTCCAAACTGCGGTATACCTTGAAAACGGTTATAATCCCATGCCTAGTACAGTTACGATCTTATTGTCACATTATATCATTATAATAACATGATACTGTTTCCTTAAGTGATTTCCTGAAGATAAATATAAAAAAATAATGCAACTGGAATAACTACAGCAGTCGCGATTGTCGATTACATATGAAGTAAGTGATCGCGATGTAGAGGTGTGAACCTACACTGGTCTCACGGTTCGGTTCGGTTACGATTATCATGCCATCGATTCGGTTCAATTCGATATCTCGGTGCATCACGGTGCATTGACGATTCTTTCCATACACAGTTTTATATTTTCTTCACAGCACAGCAATTCTTGTATTAAAATGTATAAATATATTTATATACTATTTGTAAAACAATTTTGTCCTTTAATAGCAACAGTCAGAATAAAGGTAAAGTTGGTTTTATATTCACACATTCGTTCATTTAGAAGTCTCTATATTGTTTATCATGTTACTTTGAATATTCGATTGGAATTAGCATACAAGTAACAAACAACATTAACACTATCTAATTGACTGTGAACAATGTTGTACTTTGATAGTCATTGGCTGCTAATATGATTTCCCTATTTAGAATTTGCAAATAATACTTTTCTGAAATTATATTATTAAGGAGAATGTCTGAATATCCCAATATAAAACCAACTTTACCTCTATCTTCAGATATATAAACTGTACCTTTAAGCAACACGAGCATTTATAGCAAATAAACAAATATTAATATCCCGCTCGCTTTCTGAGCCTTGTCTACCAACTAACTACCAAGTTCTTTCTTACACCCCTTTGATTGGTCACGCGCTCAACAGAAAGGGCTGCGATTGGCTCTTACACGCTGGTGCTCTTCACAGCTGCACTCATGGGCCACAGTGAGAGAGAAATGGAGTTTGTATTGGGGCTTTTGCTGTAAGTGTCAGTGAAACAGTGTTCAGCAAACACACACGCAGTGAAATTGTGCACAGTTTCAGAGTTTTTACGTAGTTAGAGCGTTGTACTCGCGCTCGCCTTCCTTGCCATAGTAAGCTACGGCGACATAGCGCATATGAGATAAATGACGTCAGTATATAATAACCGGTTATGATTATTACTGAACCGATACCGAATTGTCCGCGTCTGCATCGCGGTGCACCGAAGAAACGATTAATTTTGACACCCCTATCGCGATGACATGTGCAAGTGTTGTAGTGGTGTCCCATTTCTTAGGGGTAAATTTTGAAATCCTTCCCCTTCACACTCTTTTTCAAGGGTCAAGGGGAAGGGGTAGGGGTACAAAATAGAATTAAGATTGGATCTAAAACAGGTGGAGTAGTATTGGTGCTGTGACCCGGAAGGGAGTGAGGTTTAGTGGGGTGAGTGTAACGGAGGCCAACTAGTAGAAACTGTGTAAGTAAGAACTGACACAAGAAGCTGTGGGTTCAATGGCCTTGTTAGTGCACCCGGCTTGCATGCTGGGAATAAGATTTGAATCCTTCATGGAGGGATGCACATAAACAGAAATTGACTTATTATATGGCTGTATGGAATACTTGATTCTTCTTGTCAGTCAAGAAATTCCAAGGTACAATATTCCCAAATAAGAACGGCTGAAACTTATAACACAGTCTGATTCGGGTACTTAGAAACATCTTGACCATCATTAAATACAGTCAAATCTATATTTATTTGCTTGTCTGTCACACTGCAGTTTTTGACTGTTTGGTTCCGTCTTGTGATTGAATAATACACAGGTTAGTGTGTGCTTCATTCAGCCATTTTTGCTTTCGTGTTAAGGTGCTAATTAGCCTGTTGAACTTTATTCTGCAATAACAACTGCCTGGATATACTTTATCCCTTACATAACTCGCCCCAATAACACCATGAATTGGTGCCGGGACCCATTTGGGAGTGAGGTCTGAGCTCTGCAACTTTAGTCTTCTGGTTTCTAAAAACACACAAAAGTCTTGCAGCAAAAGATGTGGTCTTTGTTAGCGCACCTCCCTCCCATATCAGAAAAACTGGTGCAAATCCCGCTAGAAGCAATGCAGGTAGAATCAGAGTGATCACAATGGTGCTGTGATGGGAGTGTGTTTAACAAAGACCAGCAATTTCTGTGTGGAGTTTGCATGTTCTCTCCGTATTCATGTGGGTTTTCTCCGGCTGCTCCAGTTTCCCTCACAGCCCAAAGACATGCAGTTTAAGTGAATTGAGTAAACAAATTTGGCCCTAGTGTATGAGTGTGTGTGAATGCGAGAATGTGTGGGTGTTTCCCAATACTGGGATGCGGTATATACCGGAATAGTTGGCGGTTCATTCTGCTGTGGCGACCCCTGATACATAAGGGACTAAACCGAAGGAAAATTAATGAATGAATAAACATAACTTCTATGGTCCGGGAGGCAAAACAAGCTAGTGACATTAGAGGTCATGGTCTTTAGCTGTCTTTTTAGTGCGCAAGCCTCTCATGGCTGAAACTGGTTCATTACCACTTGGAGTGGTGCAAGTAGAGCGCACAATGCCAATGTGAGCTCTTAAAAATAAAACTGATTGGCATGGCATTGATTATTCAGTAAAGAATCTTTAAGACCCATAGATTGTTCAGGTTATTAACAATATATGTATATTATTATAGGCAGTGCGGTGGCTCAGTGGTTAGCACTGTCGACTCACAGCAAGAATGTCGCTGGTTCGAGCCCTGGTTGGGTCAGTTGGCATTTCTATGTGGAGTTTGCATGTTCTCCCCATGTTTATGTGGGTTTCCTCCAGGTGCTCCGGAGTCCACAGTTCCACAGTCCAAAGACATGTGCTACAGGCGAATTAAATAAACTACATTGTCCGTAGTGTATGAGTGTGAATGTGAGAGTTTATAGGTGTTTCCCAGTGCTGGGTTGTGGCTGGAAGGGCATCCACTGCGTAAAACATATGTTGGATAAGTTAATGGTTCATCCCACTGTGGCGACCCCTGATTAATAAAGGGACTAAGCCGAAGTAAAACGAATGAATGATTATATTATTATATATATATTTTTAGAACTGAATATATTATGAATATATTATTATATATTTTTTTTTAGAACTGAGAGGTTCATGTGTTGCACTGACATTTGTAAATTATATTTTTAACATCACAGATGGTAAATTTACAATTACAAACAAAGTGTATTTAGAATAAAAGATTCATCTGTTCAAATAGCTAAATGTGAGCTGGAGGGAAGTGGTTTTAGAGCTCAGAAAAATATGGCTCATGGAACCAGACAGAATATTTTCCATGGACTTTTAACAGGAAAACGGCTGGCTGTTGACAAACCTCCAAAAGAACAAAAATACCTCAAAGACAATAAATTTCCACAGTCGTGCTTCCAATGACTGCTTCACACCACCCCAAAAAGCCACAATCTTCCACAAACATTTTTTGTTTCACCAAAAGTAAAAAAAGAAAGATATAATAAGAAAAACGGTTCTAAAAGAAACTAAATAAGCTGTTTGTGCATGCTAATCAAACGAAAGAAATCTTCAATCATGCAATGAGCACTACCACCCACAAAACATTTCTCAACAAAGCATCACAGGCCTACGTTAATCAAAGAGCAACATAGGCCCATTCTGAAAACGTAGCCCTATATACGTTTCTGGAGATCGTGAATTATGTAGCCAGAAGTACGTATGGCTGCATTTCATTTTCTAAATGAATGCTACAGGGCGGTATGACATTGTTCCTTTTCGCGCTTACCAGCTGAACGCTTACCTCCGTATGGAAGGCTTTCCAGCTGTTACCAGTTTGTTTAGTTAGCTCACCATCAGGGCTTAATTTGTGCCGGAACACGTTGGATCCGGCACCTCTGAAATCTGATCTGGCACCTCATTTTACCGATCCCCCTCCTCAACCGTCCTCCTCCCCCGTCCGCTGTTCACTTTCACTTTCTTCCGCAACTCCCAAACCCTCTTCACTTGACAACCCTGCCGCTCTTCACTTTCGTCTGCGACACCCCTCCGGGTGTTCCAGGACCTTGCAACACACTAATTAAGCACTGCTCACCATGTATGTGGTGGACTTGAGACGCAGAGAAGAGATGACCAAGCCGACGGGGTTCAAGTCTGATGAAGAACGGTTTCAGAAAGCAGGTAAGACAAAAACAGAAGCCAAAAAACTAAATAAACAAGTAAATAAGAATGTGTGAGAATGTGGTAAAACGTGGTAAAAATCAGACGAGGGCTTTTCTTTTTCTGGATTGCTTTTTAAATGTGTCGCTTGGGTTTAAGGAAGTGACTGGGAGGGTCAATCTGTGCTTTTTAAAACACTATTGGTTGTGTTTAGGGAAGGGGGAGGGTGGGTCAGTCGATCAGTCAGTCAAACAGTCAGTAGACAGCAGCCTCTGCTGGATTTACGTAAGAACAGCAGGCGCGAATAACACTCCAGCGAGAAATTTGAGATCTCAAAAAGCGTACACAGCAGCCTCTGGGGAATTAGCAAAAACAAAAACTGCAAACAAAACGTAGCTCCTGGGACGTATTTGACAGTCTCCAGAAATGTATATAGAGGTACGTTTTCAGAATGAGCGTGGGTTTTCAAAGAGACATGTGACATGTTCCATAGGAAGGTTGATCAGTCTGGGCTGCTGAAAAGCTAATATAAGTCTCTGAACTTTATTGGTGGAGGAGATCCAAAGACACACAGAGGGTTTCTGCCAGATATGGAAGCCCCATCATTTACACAGCACCGGCCATTAGAGAAAGCGTGGAAAAGTGGGCGATCTTGTCATTTAGTGTTACTGAGAAGACTTGAAGGCAGGAAAGGGTGGGGGCAGAGGCGCACAAACAACTCGGAGAGTCTGAGAGAGAAAGAGGCTAAACAAGACAATACAGGACTGGGGCTTTTCATGAGCTTGTACATTGAATTTGTTTTCTTAGCAATGCATTCTACCCACGGGCTGAAATGACAACTATTAAAAATGAGAACTATGTCAGCCCCGGTGCATTCAGCGGTTTCCCCCCCCCACTCCGCTTTCTTTCAGGGCTTCTTCAGATTCACAGTCCCATTTAAAATTAATCTCCTAAAGCAACTGGACCTCCAGTTGTCATCTCCAATAATTCACGCATCCCCGAATTTTTATGAAGACAGACAAAAGCAGGTACAGAAAACCCTAAAATAGGCTCCAAGCCATCTGCGGTTGCCATGGAGAGTTGCGTGTTTCCAGGGCGATAGTGTATTTCGCTAGCGCTAATGGCCTGTCCTTTTGCCAGGCAGCAAATAGCCCCGTGATGCAACTGCACCTGTCTCAGCTATGTGTTACCATGGAGGCGTTCCTGTTGCTATGGCGACCATCACACTAATAACCTCGCAAGGGCAAACATGCATTGGTGAACTCTGAGGCCCAGCTGTTCCTCCTGCGCGCTCGCTCTCGTTGTGTCTCTCAAACTCTCCGAGCATGTTAAGGAATGTTCGTCTACCTGAGCCCACATTGCACAGCCTCTTAAAAGGGACGTGTCCTCTTTTCTCCCCCTTGAAGTCTACTTATATTTTTCACCAAGGTTTCATTCATTCATTTTCTTTTCGGCTTAGTCCCTTTATTAATCAGGGGTCGCCACAGTGGAAGGAACCGCCAACTAATTCAGCATACGTTTTTAAGCAGCGGATGCCCTTTCAGTCGAAACCCAACACTGGGAAACACCCACACATTCTTGCATTCCCACACATTCTGGCCAATTTAGCTTATTCAATTTACCTATAGCGCATGTCTTTGGACTGTAAGGGAAACCGGAGCACCCGGAGGAAACCCATGCGAACACGGGGAGAACATGCAAACTCCACACAGAAATGCCAACTGACCCAGCCGGGGCTCAAACCAGCAACCTTCTTGCTGTGAGGCAATCGTGCTACCCACTGTGCCACCATGACGCCACCTTCACCAAGGTTTCTTACAGCAAAAACAACAATTTTCCATCCTCTCTCTGATCTTTACACCATGCACCATAGCAATATGACAAGCCCTAACATCATGCAATCTCTTCTGTGTTGGTTTCTGCACAAATCAGAAAAAGGAAAGACTAAATCCCTGTTAGGATTACACATTATGACAGTCACTGTGTCAGATTATGTGATTTTGTCTAGATAAAATCTTGATTTATTTAGTAACAAATATGCCAGACTTCATGAAGCTTCACGATCAATCATTGCATGATATCTATAGCACACGTTCTGTCATCAAGTAGCCTCATACATTACAAATGTCTCTGTTATTGCCTATCAAGCCCCAGCAAACAATTTTGTGTTTAATAGATGTCTAGACATCTAAACTTAGACAGCTTGGCTAAAACAAGGCTAAACTAATTCTCAAATAGACAGATTAAACAGACTTTACTTGATGACTTGGTGACTTTACAGATTGTTTAATTGATGAATTTTATCTAGTTTTGGCTTTTTCTTAGACATCTATTAGACTTTCACTGACAGCCTAAATTTAACAGCATAGGTTCATTCTGAAAACTGATGCTAATCAAACTAAAGAAATCTTCAATCATGCAATGAGTACTACCACCCACAAAACATTTCTCAACAAAGCATCACAGGCTTACGTTAATCAAAGAGCAACATAGGCCCATTCTGAAAACGTAGCCCTATATACGTTTCTGGAAATCGTGAATTATGTATCCAGAGCTACGTATGGCTGCATTTAATTTTTAAAATAAAAGCTAAAGGGCGATATGATGACATTCCTTTTCAGGCTTACTAGCTGACCGCTTAATTCCGTATAGATGGCTTTTCCGCTGTTACCAGTTTGTCCAGTAGCTCACCATGTACTATGGCAGACTTGAGACGCAGAGAGGAGTTGACCATGACGGCGGGGTTCGTGTCTGATAAAGAACGGCTCCAAAAAGCAGGTAAAAACAGAATCCCAAAAACAAAATAAACAAGTAAATGACAGGGTGAGAATGTGGTAAAATCTGAAAATGTGGTAAAAATCAGGCGAGGGCTTTTCTTTTTCTGGGTTGCTTATGAAAATTGTTGGTTGGGTTTAGGGAAGTGGGTGGCAGGTCAATCAATACAATTGGTTGGGTTTAGGGAAAGAGGAGGGTGGGTCAGTCGATCGGTCAGTCAGTCAGTCGTTAGTTCAGTCAGTCGACAGCAGCCTTTGATGGGTTTGCATAAGAACAGCAGCCGCGGCCTCCGGTGGATTTGCAAAAACAAAAACTGCAAAAAAAATGTAGCTCTTGGGATGTATTTGGCGGTCTCAAGAAATGTATATAGAGGTACGTTTTCAGAATGAGCCTGGGTTGAAATTTAGCCTTGTTTTAGCCAAAAAGACGTCTAGAAGTCTATTAGACATCTTTTAAAAACAAAAAATGCTTGCTGGGGTGTTTTCTACAGATGGCAGATTCCCCCGAATAGATAAATGTGTATTTTCTGAAAGAAAAGTGTAGATTCATTCTGCACTTGTCAACAAGAGACCCTTTTAGTATTCCAGGAGAGGTTTCCCAGCAACAGCTCTAAACAAAGCAGTAGACAGCCGGTTCAAAGATATACTCATATAAAAATGACCCGCCACCCACTCTGAATGCGAATATAATGAGTGATTTGTTACTTTACATAATTCTAGTACACAGTCATCAAATTGCAGAAGTGCCTCGGCTATCGATCGCCAATATTTATATTTTTATTATATCATGCAAGTTCAATGAGGGCATATAATACAGGCAATCGTACAGTTGCTATCACTTTACAAAACTTTTTTTTTAAGTCATGGAACAAGCACAGTCCTCTCTCTTTTGTTTTGTGATTTTAAAGTGTTTTACGCAAGAAATTATGTGCCC
This sequence comes from Danio kyathit, assembly GCA_903798195.1. Classification (NCBI taxonomy): domain Eukaryota; kingdom Metazoa; phylum Chordata; class Actinopteri; order Cypriniformes; family Danionidae; genus Danio; species Danio kyathit. The sequence goes on along the minus strand of LR812535.1, from coordinate 21,083,060 downwards.
CTGTTGGTCAACGTCACCTATGTGATGGAATCCATCATGGATGAAGGAGGGAAAAAATAAACAGACCACACACTAAACTTTTTTAGACAACGTTGTAAAGCATCGCAAACATGGCATTGGTTGTTGTGCAATATGACACACAACACACTACGATTGAATCGATTGAATCTTGTGTCCTGATGCCCATTTGTCATTCACTAATTCCCATGAGAAAATTGGGAAATTGTGTAATCTGAATGGGGTTTAAGGGTGCTTTCAAACCTGTCATGGCTCGGTTGATTTGGACACGTGAACACAGCAAACACGTTTGGATTTGCACCAAAATACTCTGTCCAAAACCACCTGAATGAGGTGGTCTTGGTCTACATCAAAACAAACTCTAGAGCAGTTCTTCTGTGATGGAAAAGCAATCCGACCCCTCAGATAAATGAACCAGGCTTTATCACTCTCTGTCATGAGTTATTATGTGCACAGTGTGAAAAATGGCAGCTTTTGTTTCTCTAATGCCTTTCAGAATGAATTGTAGTTTAACCTGGAGCAAAAGACCATGTGAAACGGCTAATTAAAACTGAATTGGAAAAACATATTTCAGAACAACTGTCTAAAACACATAATAATGGTTTTAGAGCCTTGGTTTTGGTCAAGAATTAAACAACAGCTACAAAAAAAGAAGCAATGCACAGAGATCCTCCCTGTCCATTTTGACTGATTTGAGTAGAATCCAAGCAAATAAACTGGTGCGCTCTGAACAATGATATGAAAGTTTACCTGTATCTGACAAATGTATAATTTTTTGGAAATGTTGTCTTGTGAAAAAGAACCAAACCAAGATGAAATAGCAAAATTATAACACTTTTAATTCCTGTTTCAGAACAAAACAAGTGATCTGTGAAAACATCCGAAAACAAAATAAGCTTTCCCTACAGTGTCTTTTGAAGGGTAGTTCACTCAGTAATGAAAATTAAAGGTGCACTATGTAAATTTGACACCCAGTGGCTGAATTAGGTATTGCATTCCTGAATCAAAACAAACGCAAGCGCGGGTTGCCAGATTGACCAACAGGAGCGAGTCTCGAGCCTAAAGGCTGATTTAAACTGTGTTCCAAAATAAAGCAACGGTACATGATAGAAGGAATATTCTCCATATTAAAATGAGTTTTTGTTCTAACCAACTCCTTGAATTGATATATTAGAAACAGCATCTATTTCTCACAGGTGAACAACAGGATAAATGACAATGATCAGCTCAGGTACACCTCATGTGCTTTATTCAGTGTTAAATGATTCAGCATCTACATTTAATAATGTTAAAGAGGTTTAATATGTATTAATTAGGTTATAAACCTTACCATTTTGTGAGTGAGTGCATATGCTGTGCTTCTGAAGACTGTATTTAAATTTCTGTTGTGTTTCTTCTGGTCAGCCAAATTGCTTACTGCAAATCTCATCACGTAGAGTGTTGTTAGGACACGCGGTTACAATGGAACCTGCTCACCTAATGTTTACGCTTGTAATATTTATATTATTTGCTAATTAATAACCTCATGTGGAACTCTGAATCTGTGTTTCATTTTGGAGTCTGCTACTGTCCACCGGAGGTCGCATTTCAGTCATGGAGGCATACTTTGACAGCCTTTCTGAATAAATGAATAAATTAATGAAATACGCTGTTTTCCATCAAGGCAACCCAGGGTACTGAAATATAATTGGCTAAACTGGCAGTGGGCGGGTTCAATTACCAAAACAAAGACAGACATTCCAGCATGTAATAGACATTTTTAAAACAGAATATCTGACTTCAGCATTGTTTTTCAGACAAACAAGAATGTTCACTTGGCATGGTTCTTAAATATCTGCAATATCTTAAATATCTGCTTTAGAAGAGTCAAAAACTTACATACAGCACCTTTAAGTCTTCATTTATTCACACAATGATTTTTTTTTGTGGAAAACGGGGAAACAAACAGTTGTTGGTCTCAACAGAAAATACTAATGGGGACCAGAAACTGGCTGGTAACACTTCTTCAAATTATCTTCTTATGCACCGGAGAAAAGAAAGACAAGTATATGTTTGGAAACAACTATAGTAACTGTATTTATTTATTTATTTATTTTTATTTTTTGTGAACTGTTCCTTTAATTGTATATATGAATTAATATTGATAAGGCCTATAAACCTTTGAGGATTTCTAGACTTCTTCACAACTTTATTGAACAGGTGGTTCAAAAGAACAACATTTCTGAAACAATATAAAAGTCTGTACTTTGTTTGGTTATGTTGTTTGTATGTACACAAAATATTAAACTGAGCAGAAACATCACAAATCTTGTGTTTTCTTTGGGACAACTTAACTGTTTTATGTTCAATCCACTTAAATTTGTAAAAACAATTAAGTTAACTTAACTTGTATCGGTGACAACATGAGGGAATTGTTTTTAACCCAGAATTTTTTACAGTGTTTTTATAGTAAATCAAAATACTTAATAACCAAAATAAAATCTTCTCAGTGATCGCCCTTCTTTAAAGTAAGCTCCTCAGTGAACAATGACACTGACATACCCTACTACAGGTACTGATAATGACATCACCAAAACATATTATACATTCATTCCATCTGTCCTGACCAACATGTGGATTAAAAAAAGAGCTGTAGCGCCGAGCTCACTACTATCAGCATCTAATAATGTCTATGATAATTACGAAACCTGTAAAGATGAAAGAGTGGTATGCACAAAAAAGAGAGGAATGTGTCAGCCTATGACTCAGCTGCTTCATGTGAACCTTAGAAATGCTATAAAAAGCTTCGTTCGGCTTCCTGGGAGCCGCAGTGGCCAGATAAACACTTTATTACACACTGCTACACGCAGATTCACCATCTGGCCTGAGAGAGAGAGGAAGCCAAGGCTGTGTGTGTTCAACGCTACAGTGCTATCTTTGCTAGCGTATGCATGCATGCACACACACCTCACACCAGAGCCTTCAGAATGATCTGAAATGTGAGGTTGGAGCATTTTCTAAACCTCAGCAACTAATGAATATTAATTAGATGAGATGGAATTGATGTTCATCCAATATACACTGCATTTAAACATTAGGTTTATCTGATTATTGAGAAGGCATCAATTTGTTTATTGATTAAAAACATTCAGAAAGCGGTCCTACAGTACAGAAATAAAAGTACAAAACCTGTCACTGGGGTGGTACCGTTTCAAAAGGTACAATTTTGTACCTAACATGTATAGAACTTTACAACTGTGACAAACAGAATTGTGGCTGCACAATATATTGTTTTATTAGTTTAGTTTATTTTAGTTTTTATTTATTTATTTATTTATTTATTTATTTATTTATTTATTTATTTATTTATTTATTTATTTATTTAATTATTTATTTATAACGTGCAATAAAACAACAGTTGTTGACTATTGTGCTGTACAAACCTAAAAGCAAACTATCAAAAATATACAGCAACAGATAAATCAACATAGAATACATCCAACATACTACACAGCATCAACGATAAATAACAAGACACCAGATAGGTAAAATAGGATCAATTTTCTCCCAATTTAAAAGCTTTTTCTAGGAGGTGTGGTTTAACACTGAACAAAGATTCATTGGAAATTGTTCTAATGGACATAGGTAGCCACATTTTAGGACCTACAGTACTACTGAGAAAGCTCGATCTCCTTTTTTCATTTTCTAGTTCGATGACCTTAAACATCTGCCAGATATTTTAACGGTAATAAGATTAGAGAGATAAGTTGGAGCCTGGCCATTTAATACCTTAAAAACATACATTAACATTTTAAACTCAATTCTAAAACATATTGGCATCCAATTTAGTAATATTCATCAATATTGCAATGTGCACATCCGCAATAGTCACATCAATATGCAATGTCCAGTTTGAATTATATTTGACCAAGAGCTACAGAATTGTATTTAATCACTGTATTTATACGGAATTTATATGATTTATGGGGAAAAAAAATACTTGCTTAGAGTGTTTGTCTTGTTTCTAGTCCAAATATCTACATTTCAAGGCGAAAACAAGATTGTTTCACCTACCCCACGGGCAGATAATTACCTTAAAACAAGCAAAAAAAAAACTCTTAATTTTCACCTATTTCTTCTGACGGTGAAAACTAAACAATATTTTTACTTGCTCTAAGATTTTTTTTAGACTTGGTCTAAGAAAAACAGTAACTATTGAATTCCATAACATGAAAAACAAATACTATGTAAATCAGAGGTTACATGTTTCCTTTTTTTAAGATAAAAAGAAAGATTTTTAAGATAAAAGAAACTCATAAAGGTTTGAAAAAAAAAGTATTTTTGGGTGAACTATAAATTTAAAGTTCTCTTTCACATCAGCTGTCAAATACACAATGTCAAAAGCAGACAAAAAAGTTCACATAATGTTAGATATATGTCTGCAAACAGTTGGAAAAGAAATCATAAATGTCTGAAACAGCAGATATGAAGACAAAACACTACTATTTCCATGATATTATTTACATTTAGGACATTGTGATGTCAACGACGGTACTCTAAGCATTTGAGGGAGTTCAGAAACAGTGTTTACTGATATAGAGAATAACTCCCTTTAGACCAGAGATGCCCAAAGTAGGGCCCACAGGCCAAAATGGCCCATTGTAACCTTTGATTTGGCCCATCATCCCATCTGAGAAAAGAATGAGACCGATGGAGAGGATTGGGACGAATGCATTTAAAAGAGATTGTCATTTATAATTTGACGTAACCTTTTTTAAAAAAAATTTATTGCTGAGCTACCAAAAAAGCATATTTCTATTAAATGTAATGTGTATTTATATAGCGCATTTATCGTGTATGACCATACACAAAAAGCACTTCACAATTATGAGAGGGGTCTCTCCACACCACCACCAGTGTGCAGCATCCACTTGGATGATTCGATGGCAGCCACAGGACAACATCGCCCTTGTGCTCACCACACACCAGCTATAGGTGGAGTGGAGAGACAGTGATAGAGCCAATTGGGATAGAGATGATTGGGAGGCCATGATCATAAGGGCCGATAGAGAGAATTTGGTCGGGGATACACCCCTACTCTTTACGAGAAGTGCCATGAGATTTTTAATGACCACAATGAGTCAAAACCTCGATTTAACGTCTCATCCGAAAGACAGCTCTCACTGAGCAGTATAGTGTCTCCTTCACTATACTAGGGCATTAGGACTCACACAGACCACAGGTTGAGCCCCCCTGCTGGCCTCACTAAGACCACTTCCAACAGCTACCTAGACTTCCCATGTAGTCTCCCATCTAGGTATTGACCAGACTCAGGGCTATGCATATACAACAAAATGAAATAATAAATGTCCACAAAATGTCCAATAGATCAATAAACATCACCATATGTCGAAAGAATCATGCAGCCATTGGCTAAATTCTCCATCAGTCAAACTAGAAAGTAACTACTGTGACTGATAAATAGCAGTTACTGACAGACAGCATATGCTGAATGTCAAAACACTCGACTGCTTTGTTTAGATTTTAATAACTATAATGTGACTTTTAATTCAGTTTGTGGTCTCATTTTATCTGTAACACTGTAAACTATGACATCGACTTCCTTTTTACTACAAAAACGCCATTTTTCAAATGTAAGTATCATGGTAAACAATGTAAGCAACAAGTCTCCGGCAGAAACAGTGATGTAAACTATTGTGACACTATTGTGTCGGTGGACTTGATGTGTTCGATGGGATGTTGTTCTGTGGACTCTTACCTTTCAAAATAAACCGTGATGCACAGCAATGAACGCAGGTGTGTCTTGTTATTACGATGATATTCACTCCATATCTAATAAGCGTTTTCTGCATAACTTACACAAATTTAGCAAATAAATTCTTTATAAGCTTCCCATTGAAAAACAACTAGCTGCGTTGGCTGTTTGAGGGTTGTATCTTTAGACTGATGTATAGTTTGTCAAGATTACTTGTGTTCTTTTTGGTGTAATCTATTCATAAACACTGAAATGTGGAAAAACAGCGCCCCAGTGCGTCAATGTCCTGGCGCTGGCTAAGGGTTAATTAAATTAGGAAATTACCCATGGCAACTATTTTTAACTCCGGCCCACTAGTCTCAATCAAGTTTGTTTTTTGGCCCTTTATAAGAAAAAGATTGGGCACCCCTGCTTTAGACTGACTTTGTGTTTTCTAACTTTGCAAATACATTAATACTGCATTCAATTTAATAAGAAATGCAGTCAAACAAATATTAAAGTATGAAAAAAATGTAGGCTAAAGCACGTATTTCCAATAAGCCTATGTTTCACTTTGCAGATCTTTGTCAAGCTCAAACAGCAACATCACACACTGAAAGAAGAAAAAAAAAATAGGAGCCCTTTAACGATACATTAGGCAGTTTATCAGTATCATCTGTTAAACCAAAAATAAGTCAAACTCCCTTGGGATCTTTAAAGCAGCGCCTACAAAAAAAAAAAAAAAAAAAATCCAAAGATTTAAACTTCTCTGTGGACCTTGAAAAGTTTCTCTTATGGAATTAATCCCCGAAACCTTTTCTGCCACTAATTGGATGGTTTATTTTTAAGAGTGTGTCTTTGAAATGAGTATTTGGAGGTTGTTCTGGGTTGTTGTTTTGAAGAGGTGTAGGCCAGAGGGACTGTCCTCTGTGATCTGCTCTTCCCACAGGGCCTCGGCGTCTTTGAACACCTGGTGCTAATAACTAACATACTGCTGCTCCCACACAACATTATCAGCGAAGCACTCAATACTGAAGAGGAATTCGCCAAGAATGAACTGCGCCCACTGACAGTGTCATTTATTTGCACGTGTTGTCTGCGCCGCTTCAGACCCTGTTTCATTAACGGAATTATGCAAATCAGGTTACAAGCCAAAAAATAAGAATAATATGGCAGAACGCAATTTGCATAGGACAAAACCACATCTTTTAAGCCGTAACGGAGTGTAAGGTTCTTTAAAATGCTGAAAACACCTTTTTTTCAGGGCCAAATATATTTAAAATAAATGGCCAGTATATTTTTGCAAACAGTCTGGTATGAAAAAATGTATGTACTATATTTAGTTTGAACCATGGCAAATGCCTAAACATAGCAACATTGTCAATAAAAGTCATTAACATAATATTTTATTTAATATTTATATTTACTATTATGTACAGTGGGAAAAATAAGTATTCTGAAATGTATTTAATACTTTACATTAAAGGCTTTTTTGTTGATGAAGAAAACTCTTATATGGTGAATGAAGTCACGTGAATTGCTCAGGTGTGAGTTTTCCACAGACTTCAATACTGTGTAAAAATCTTGATGGTTCTGTGGGTTTTGTCTAACCAAACTGATCTTTATTATGTATTTTATATTGGATTCATGTCAGGTGATTGGATGGGCCATTCTACAGCTTGATTTTTTTTATCTGAAAGCATTTGAGAGTTTCCATGGCTGTGTTTTGGATCATTGTCTTGCTGAAACGTTCACCCTGGTTTGCATCTTCATTGCTAATGTAACTGTTGGACTGAAGCAGCTAATATTCATTTACAATGACAAAGGGCAGAGGGTTGCTGAAAAGCTACTGAGAGATTTTAGCTGCTGTCTGGGCTTTCGCTGCCTTTCTACACCTTCCTTTCTTCAGGTGTTCGATACATTTTTATTTTGTCATTTCATTTGATTACACATAACCTTATTTGTAAACTAATTTAGATTTGTTTTATTTTGATATATGTAGTTCTTTGGTTGTTAGCCACATCTGGTGAAAATTTCAAGTCAACAGCGCCTTTAAAAATATGTTTTCTGAGAAAAATGGTACTTATTTCCCCCACTATTTATATTTATTTATTTATTAGTTTTGAAAAAAGGACTGAAATATAATATAAAATATTTGTAAATGATTTTTGTATGTATATGAAGCTATCAAAAAATTTAGGAAACCGCTTGAACATTTCCATTTTCTCTGGATGTACGACTTTTATTTATGTGTTTTAAACATATGTTTTTTATTCTGCAAACTACTGATGACATTTATTCAAAACTTAAAATAAAAATATTGTCATTTAGATCACTTGTCTGCATAAAATAAACAAAAAAATCTTGTTTCCACACGTTTATATTTATTTTTTGTTAATGTTTATATTTATTATTAGACAAATATCAATAATATCAACAAGAATATGAACCATAGGTTGGAATAAAAAAGATGATCATCCTAAGTTAAACGCAATGCTAAAAAGGCGAGTCTTAAGACTAATATAAGTCTTAAGTTATATTATTTATAGAATATAAGATTTACAGAATGAAACAAAAAACAATATATACAAATAGATGAGTAAAATAAGCTTAGTTTTATTCTATAAATATAACATTATATATATATATATATATATATATATATACAGTTGAAGTCAGAATTATTAGCCCCCCTTTGAATTTTTTTTCTTTTTTTAAATATTTCCCAAATGATGTTTAACAGAGCAAGGAAATTTTCACAGTATGTCTGATAATATTTATTCTTCTGGAGAAAGTCTTATTTGTTTTATTTTGGCTAGAATAAAAGAAGTTTTAAATTTTTTAAAAAACATTTTAAGGTCAAAAGTATTAGCCTCTTTAGGCTTTATGTTTTTTCGATACAGAACAAACCGTCATTATTCAATAACTTGCCTAATTACCCTAACCTGCCTAGTTAACCTAATTAACCTAGTTAAGCCTTTAAATGTCACTTTAAGCTGTATAGAAGTGTCTTGAAAAATATCTAGTCAAATATTATTTACTGTCATCATGGCAAAGATAAAATTAGAAATGAGTTATTAAAACTATTATGTTTAGAAATGTGTTGAAAAAAATCTCCTCTCTGTTAAACAGAAATTGGGCAAAAAAATAAACTGGGGGGCTAATAATTCAGAGGGGCTAATAATTCTGACTTCAACTGTATATATATATATATGTTCCCTTCTGTATTTGTATGCAGTTACAGCACTCTTCTCAATCATTTGATGAATCACTGCTGCCATGATTACTCGAAAACATACACAAACACCTGCTTTTCATTTAGGATAACAGCTCAACACTAACCGCTAGCCAAATACAGCTCTATGAACAAGGCAATTTATAATAATCCAAATTTACATAAAAAGGAAGCATGTTTGAGCTGTCAGGAATGATAATACCTTAAGCACACACAAATGCAGATAGTACCTGCTTAAGCTCAATCATGTGCTTATTCAATAAGACTGATTTACCATATGCAGAAGTTGAGAAAAATGGTTTAAAACCACGTTACAATCAGAAACCTTACAATAAAATAACACCAATTATCATTCCTCCAAAAATGCTTCTCATCGGGTAAAAACTTTTGCTCAGTCTTCTGAGGCACAGTTTGGCAAACAGCTTGATGTTTTTTTTTTTTTTTAATAAGTAATGACCTTATTCAGCATTTGTTTGTCGAGCTGTGAGATTTCCGGCTTGATGAGGCAGCAGTGTGCTTGCAACACACATTTACTGCTGAACGGAGAAATGCAGGCCTTCGTGACAAAACCCCATCCAAAAAAAAACCATCTGAGCACGACTCTCTTCTCCACCTCACTCCTTAATCATCTCGCCATGCTTGAGCACCACCTGAAACCCACCCGCAGCCCGTCTCTCTTACCAGAGCTGTCCACTTTAATTCCATCTCTTTAAAAACATCCATCTCCATTTTCCGTCTCTAGCCACTGAGCTGGCCGCCCATTTGTTCCATATCCTTTGTTAAGGATGATATGCCAGTTCGAGTTTTACAGTAAAGCAATTATTTTGTCTTGCACAGTCGAGTGGCTGGGAGCGCGCAGACCTGTTAGCTGGATCAAAATGAAATGGAGCAGGAAGCGAACCCAACGCCGGGTCTCGCTCCGACAGCTCCGCTTCACTCACCAACAACTCTCGCAAGACAAATACGCAAGCAAAGGTACAAAAACATGCACGATTTTATTAGATTATCATCAATTTGACCTATTACTAATTATGTATTATCAATAAATGTGCATGCGGCATGTTACATTTGAGTTTCCACTTTGGGCAAAAAAAAGAAGCTTCTTTTATATAAAATAAAATAAAATAAAATAAAATAAAATAAAATAAAATAAAATAAAATAAAATAAAATAAAATAAAATAAAATAAAATAAAATAAAATAAAAAAATATTAATAAAAAAATTTGTAAAATAAAATAAAATAAAATAAATGTGTGAAGTTTGTGCATTAGAGAAATCTAAGGGGTAAAGTGTATATTCTCAAATTGCATAATTTGGGATTAAATGGGTGACTGTAAACAGACAGTGTCAGTCAATACATTAGAAAAAAAACACACCTTTTCACACTAAGACAATAAAAACAATTTGCAACCCGCAGCTTTTTAGTGCAACTTAACAGAAAAGAATGCCAAAGTGGCATATTTTAAGTGGACATGGCAATCCTGGCTACTAATTAATGAAACTTAGCAAAATAGAATGCCAAAGTTGCATATTTTAAGTAGACTTGGCAACCCTGGCTGCTAACTGATACCAACCAGGACAACATAGAGAGCAAGTTAGACATTTGGTGGGGTTTAAGAATTGATGCCTACCTAGTATTAATAAGCCCAACAATTTGCAACTCGCAACTTTCTAGTGCAACTAAACAGAAAAAATGCAATTTATAGTAACAAAAGAGAATGCCAAAGGGGCATATTTTAAGTGGACTTGGCAAACCTGGATGCTAACCGATGCCTACCTAGTATTAAGCCGCAACTTTTTAGTGCAACTTAACAGAAAAGAAGGCCAAAGTTGCCTATTTTAGATGGACCTGGCAACCCTCGCTGCTAACCAAGGCAACTTAACAAAAAAGAATGCCAAAGTGGTGTATTTTAAGTGGACTTGGCAACCCTGGCTGCTAAGCAATGCCAACAGGGAAAATATGGAGAACAAGTTAGACATTTGGTGGGTTTTAAGAATTAATGCCTAACTGTACCTAGTATTGTTCATTCATTTTCCTTCAGCTTAGTCTCTATTTCAGAGGTCGCCACAGCGGAATAAACTGCCAACTATTCCGGTGTATGTTTTATGCAGTGGATGACCTTCCAGCCACAACCTACTGAGAAACACCCATACACACTCATTCACACACTCATACACTAGGGCCGATTTAGTTTATTCAATTCACCAACAGCGCATGTCTTCGGACTGTGGGGGACATCGGAGCACGCGAACACAGGGAGAACATGCAAACTTTACACAGAAATGGCAACTGGCCCAGTCGGGACTCAAACCAGCGACCTTTTTACTGTGAGGCAACAGTGCTAACCACTGAGGCACTGTGCTGACCTACCTAGTATTAATGAGTTCAAAAATTTACAACCCGTGACTTTTTAGTGCAACTTAATAGAATAAAATGTCAAAGTAGCCTACTTTACATAGACCTGGCAAATCTGGCTGTTAACTGATGCAATTTACTGTAACAAAAAACAATGCTAACGTGGCGTATTTTAAGTGAGCTTGGCAACCCTGGCTGCTAACCAATGCAACTTAACAAAAAAAAAAGGCAAAGTTGCATATTTTAAGTGGACTTGGCAACCATGGCTACTAACCGATACCAACAGGGACAACGTGGAGAGTGAGTTAGACGTTTGGTGGGGTTTAAGAATCGATGGCTACCTTTGATATGCCTGAGGAGAGGTGGGAGGCGTGGTGAACACCTGGGAATAAGGATGATAAGGCGTCTTCTTCAGCGCCTGGATGAGATTCTGTCTGTATTCTGGGTCTATGCACCACAGGGAGCCCTTCCCGATACTCTGTGCAGGAGAAAGAACAATACAGACATGTTTAGTTAGGAAAGAAAAAGAAAAAAACTGCTAAATGTGTGAAAAGACAACAATGTAGAGTGGAGTAACTGCAATATCTGGTCAAATATTTTCAGCTGTCAAACTAGTGCACTTCTACATTCACCTTTTAGTGTGCATTCATTCATGCATTCATTCATTCATTCATTCATTTTCCTTCGCCGTAGTCTTATTTATCAGGGATCACCACAGTGGAATGAACCATCAACTATTCTGGCATGCTTTTACACTTGGGTGTCCTTCCAGCCGCAACTTTGTGTGCATTTCAGTGTAAGGAATGTATCTATGGACATGAGTAATACGCTGTACTGTATATGCCTTTGTTATGATAATTTACTTCAGATCTCAAACACCAGATCATCAGGTAAAGGATTGCAATCATGAAAATTCAATAATGGATAACCGAGCTTACAAATATAGCATGTTTTCCGTATTTATTTCTTAAAAAAATGGGTTGTCTTAAAGGGAGAGTTCACCCAAAATTTTAAATATATTCATTGTAAGAAATTTACATTATTTATTAATTTAATACAAATTTAAACACACTCTTCAAGTTGGTCAAAACATGTCCAAATAAAATGAAAAAATGTACAAAAGCACCCACATCACTCTTAACTGGGTGCTTAGCCAAAATGCAAAAAGTGCACTTATATATTCAAAAAGGCGGCAACACCAGAGCTCCAAAAATGCAAATTCATTAAATTAAAAAGGCTGACACATGCGTGTAACATTTCGAGCAACGTGAAGCCTTTTGGATTTTCACTCTAGATACATTGTCTCCAAAAGGTTTAAATGAGGAGTTTGACATGCATCCTTTTCTTTAATAATTCTTTAATGTTTAATTAGGTGTTTGGGTAAAGGTTTTTTGGCTATATATTTGTTGTTATTTTGTGGTATTATTTTGTTGTATTTCCTTGTTATATTCTGTTTTCTATAATTTGTGATGTAATATTATGGTTTGTTTTTATATTTTGGCTTTGAACATCTAAGTTGTATAATTTATAAATGTGTATTTTTTTTTTTTCTTGTTGTGAGATAATAGGAGATCATGTGATGCGGAAGTTTACAAAAAGGAGCACCTTACTGTGATGAACACTGTCTGATGAAGAGCCGTGTGCTCGAAACGTTACACGCTTTGTGTCAGCCTTTTTAACTTAATAAATTTGCATTTTTGGAGCTCTGGTGCTGCCGCCTTTTTTAAATATACAAATAAAATGTCCAAACATTTATGAGTTTCTGTTTTTTTTTGTTGAACACAGAAGAAGATAATTTTAAAGAATGTTGGATGTTGATAATCATTGAAGGGAAAAAATACTATTAAAATCATTGGCTAGTAGTTTCCAACATTTTTTTTTAAATATCTTCCTTTAAGAATATGAAAGGAACTCAAACAGGTTTGGAAGATGAGTATCACACAACATGTTATTATATAAAATCTGCTTTATTTTTTATTTTATTTTTATCCTAATTTTTATCAAATTCATTATAAAAAAAATCATGGTAAAAGGTATGCAACCCCAACTTATCCAGCATGTGTTTTACACAGAGCAACCCATCACTGGGAAACACACATACACATTCATTCACACACATACACTACGGACAATTTAACTTACCCAATTCACCCATAGCGCATGTCTTTGGACTTGTGGGGGAAACCCACATGAACACAGGAAGAACATGCAAACTCCACACAGAAATGTCAGCTGACCCAGTCAAGGCTCAAACCAGTGACCTTCTTGCTGTGAGGCGAGAGCGCTACCCACTGCGCCACTGTGCTGCCCTTGTTTTGATCCTTGAACATTTCATTTTTCATTAAATGTGCACCCAATATATTTATTTATACATGTATTATTCATATTATTATTCTATTATATATATTATGTTATTATTGTATTATCGTTATTTCACTATATTCCATTTTGCAAATTACTTTTCTCTTTTTGAGAGTATTGTGAACTTTTTGTCCTCAATTGCTTAGGAACAAGCTAACACAGAATTTAAGCAAAATTCAAAAGTCACTGCCAACAATAAAAAAATTAAGCTGCATTCAGACTGGTGGCATGGTGGCGCAGTGGGTAGCGCTGTCACCTCACAGCAAGAAGGTCCCTGGTTCGCGCCTCGGCTGGGTCAGTTGGCATGTGTGGAGTTTGCATGTTCTTCCCATGTTCGTGTGGGTTTGTTCTGGTTTCCCCCACAAGTCCAACACTATAGGTGAATTGGGTAAGTAAATTGTCTGTAGTGTGTGTGAGAATGAGAGTGTATGGGGATTTCCCAGTGATGGGTTGCAGCTGGAAGGGCATCCGCTGCGTTAAACATATGCTGGATGAGTTGGTGGTTCATTTCGCTGTGGCAACCCCTGATTAATAAAGGGACTAAGCCGAAAAGAAAATGAATGAATGCATTTAGACTTTAAGTCACTTTCCAGCAAGTCTCTATAAACATAAACACACACCGTATATAATAAAGCAAAACATGTTCGTTCAGTTCATTTTGGAGTTAATAGTTTGATCTGGCTACCTGATAACAGTTTATTTGGTCCAGCACAGTGTGCAAAAACATGCGAACCTGACCACCGGCATTACCTTGACCTCCACATTCTCCAATTCATTAGGGAAAACAGGCAGAAAAAATGCATGAAAAACCCAAGAAGTGCAAACTCCAGCTAGCACAGATGCCACAGACCACTTAGACAGACTCAGCATTAAAAGAAAAAAAAAAAACAGCACGGTGAGCGAACGCGGTATATAAATTAGCTCTCCTGACAGATCCTGCAGAAAACGAGGAAACAGCAAAATGTCACTTTGAAAGTGATATCAGGGGAAAAATTACTTGAGCTCATTAGTACGGACTACAATCAGTGTCATGTTACTGAGCCCCATTTTTTCTGGTACATCTTCTTCTTTTACTGTCAGAGATTTACACCATCAGCAAAGCAGAACAAAGTGCAGACTATCAGAGCGCTTCTGTAAAGAGAAAAGCCGTTGCCTTTCACTCAGGCACTTGAAAGCGATGGACGGCACGTGCTGTTTTGTCAGACAGACTGTGTGTTCTCAATGAATCAATAGTCATGACCTTCAGATAACTGACAAGAGTGTCATACTGTGTGCCCTGGGGTAAAACACACACACACACTGGCCTCCACCGCGAGTCACGTATTCAAACTCAGAGAGACAAACAACCTGCACGCTGCTTTTGCAGGAGGATTCCTTCACATTTACTTAACACAAGACTCTTTTTTTATACATCTCACAGTTTCGAGATATCGGGCTTTTTTTTCAGAAAGTGTTTTATCAGTCTGCTGGAAAGAAAACATCCAAAATACACCCTTAAGTGTTTCTTTTTTTCCACACTTTTTGAACAGTTTGTGTTTGTAGATTTCAATCGCAGTCCATATTTTTAAAGGCAGTTTTCTCAAAATTCATTTTTAAATCTCCACTTTAGCAGCACATACAGAAACAAAAATACTGTTTTATTCAAATCTATATTCTGAAGGTTTTTACAGAAGTTATGGACAACACATACACTCATCGGCCACTTTATTAGGTACACCTTACTAGTACCGTGTTGGACCCTCTTTTGCCTTCAGAACTGCCTTAATCCTTCATGGCACAGATTCAACAAGGTACTGGAAATATTCCTCAGAGATTTTGGTCCATATTGACATGATAGCATCATGCAGTTTCTGCAGATTTGTCAGCTGCATCCATAATGTGAATCTCCCATTTCACCACATCCCAAAGGTGCTCTATTGGATTGAGCTCTGGTGACTGTGGAGGCCATTTGAGTACAGTGAATTCATTGTCATGTTCAAGAAACCAGTCTGAGATGATTTGCGCTTTATGACATAGTGCGTTATCCTGCTGGAAGGAGCCATCAGAAGATGGGTACACTGTGGTCATAAAGGGATGGACATGGTCAGCAACAACACTCAGGTAGACTGTGGTGTTGACACGATGCTCAGTTGGTACTAATGGGCTCAAAGTGTACCAAGAAAATATCCCCCACACCATTACGCCACCACCATCAGCCTGAACCATTGATACAAGGCAAGATGGATCCATGCTTTCATGTTGTTGATGCAAATTCTGACCCTAACATCCATATGTCACAGCAGAAATCGAGACTCATCAGACCAGGTAACGTTTTTCCAATCTTCTATGTCCAATTTTGGTGAGCCTCAGTTTCCTGTTCTTAGCTGACAGTAGTGGCACCCGGTGTGGTCTTTTGCTGCTGTAACCCATCCACCTCAAGGTTGGACATGTTGTGCATTCAAAGATGCTCTTCTGCATACCTCAGTTGTAATGAGTGGTTATTTGAGTTACTGTTGCCTTTCTATTAGCTTGAACCAGTCTGGTCATTCTCCTCTGACCACTGGCATCAACAAGGCATTTGAGCCCACAGAACTGTCGCTCACTGGATATTTTCTCTTTATCTGACCATGTCCCTAATAAAGTGGCCGGTGAGTGTGTATGACATTTTATTGTGAATTTTTTGTCTATTTGCAGTATTTTTTTTTTTTTTTTTTACAAATTATTGAGTGATAGATCCTCAAAGTCCATTTGCTAAATGATTTACTGTATTATGTAAATAATGGATAATAAAAAAATCACTAGTCATTGTTCAATTCAGATTTTTGAGCTATAAATGTAAGCAAATGAGCACACAATTAATTAAATAATGCTACATGTGCATATTTGCATATATATATATATATATATATATATATATATATATATATATATATATATATATATATTCATTCATTCATTTTCTTTTCGGCTTAGTCCCTTTATTAATCTGGGGTCACCTCAGCGGAATGAACCGCCAACTTATCCAGCACGATTTTACGATTTTACGATTTTTGCCCTTCCAGCCGCAACCCATCTCTGGGAAACATCACACTCTCATTCACACACATACACTACGGACAATTTAGCCTACCCAATTCACCTATACCGCATGTCTTTGGACTGTGGGGGAAACCGGAGCACCCGGAGAAAACCCACGCGAACGCAGGGAGAACATGCAAACTCCACACAGAAACGCCAACTGACCCAGCCCAGCCGAGGTTCGAACCTGCGACCCAGTGACGTTCTTGCTGTGAGGCGACAGCACTACCTA